>QNGE01001138.1:0-19384 GCA_008508345.1 Paragonimus westermani | reverse complement strand
ATGATCTGGTTGAGGCCAACTGAACTGCTCTTCAAAATGTTCAGCCCACCGGTCAAGTCGGCGCGACTGGCTGGTGATAAGTGAACCATCTTTTTCACATATGGTCTCACTTACACCTACTTGACGGCCAGTACAACCACGGATCAGGGAGAAAAGCCTTCTGCTATTCCCAGATATACAGGCCTCTTCCATCTCTTTCGATTGTTGGACCAAGTATTGCTCACGGTCTTTGCGCAAGCTTTTGGTCAGCATGCGTTTAAGTTCTCGACGGTCATCATCGTATTCAGAACCAGGTGGGATCGAACGACGCTTGTTCATAAGATTTATCGACGTGACGGAAATCCAGTTCTGACGAAACTAAACAGCTCCTTCGGGGTGTGCCCGTTCACAGCACGCTTTCATAACTCCGGCGATTTGTTCCCAGTGTTCGTTAGGATCGTTCGTCTGACTCCAACTAGCTAGTCTTGATCTGACAAGATTGTTATACCGTTCCTTCTAAGGGAAAGCTAATTCTTGTCCAAACCCTGAAGTGTTCCGCGTACGGTTTAGGAAAGTTTGTCACTCTGAAGAAGGTATCCAATGCAAAAAGGATGTGCTTCGTAAAGGCATCTGCTACAGGCGGTAAGACCAGAAAACAGCGCCATTAACTCCCAAAACATGCACGTTTCTGGCAATGGTGGCGAAACTCTGGCGTTTGACGAAAAGTGAGGACTTGATGGGCACAGAATATTCGTCAAGTGCCTCGAAAAATAAACACTTGGGGGGTGGGGACAAACGTTTTCTGGCGACAACAAATTCGTAGACAGCCCACTATAACCCAGTTGCGTCTGCTGACCGACAACGCCCGTGGAGAACAAAAAAGTTTCATTATTTACTCCTACACTAAACAACGAACCTAGTCAGATGGTACTGTAGCTAATGTAGATGTTCACTACGACAAAAAATCCAGGAAGAATACAGTATTATAGAAGAGGACCAGCTAAAAAGTGAAAATCGTATGAGTGAATGCGAGTCGACGGTGCTGTCGTGTTGCGGGTACAATTAGTTACAGCTCGACTTTAAACAAGGACGTGCACTAACTAGCCTGCAGTTTCACTCGACTGTCCATGATCCCAAAGAAGGGGTATTCGACACCAAAATCACGCCGCTGGCACAATCGATATGCGACTCAGCTTGTTCCACCGTTTACTCCTGGATAAGGCGAATGGTTCACATGACCAATTCACCAGATGAGTTAACCAGTGCAAACGATGGCCAAACAACCAATTTAATTATGGCTTGTTCGCAGCAGTTGTTTCGGACAGATAAATACAAGGAAGCGCATACAGCCACAACTGGATATCTTTCAGATAACAGACTACACAAGTCGATGACAATCCTCGCAGATGTCTTCACACACTGAGATGACGCAATCCAAATAGCGAAACGGTCCTTTCTCATGTCAATACTCGTGTGAAGATGACGTCGTCACGAACAGACAGCACCTATGGGCGCTGTGATCGCTTCCGCATCGGGATGACTTATTAGACTAGAGTAGTCAGTAATGGTGACACTGACAGTTTTTCACATCAGGCCAGTCAACAAACGCAGAGCTGACGGATTGCAGACTCTTAACCTCCTCGGCTGGGGACTGGAAGAAGGCTTTACTCTTCATAAAAAGATAGTGGTCCTGGTCCACTGTCACCCACCCGATGTCATGCAATAGTCTTTCGGACCGAAGGCTTTGGCTGAGAACGCTTGCCATATGGCAGCTGTCGGATACCGATTTTGCAGGCAGACTTTGCAGCAGTTCCCACAGCATTTGGTGCGGTAGTGCACGGACCCAACGAACTGTACCTCAGAAGAGCCCTTGGAGATGTCACATGGGAGATTTACCTTGACAACTTGTACACTGAATCGAAGAGAAGCATCATAAGTGAGGACAGCTTCATCACCGATCGAGAAGCTTGGCTAACTGAGAAGGTCAATGGAATGGAAGATGTCTTTGCCTCAAGAAATACTTATCCATCTATCAGCGAAGCTACCAACGAAGCAGTTAGCAGACTCATCCATAAGGCAAGCGGGGTAAGGCCGGTAGAAGAAACGCTTCGAAGGGTAGTTTACTCGATCTGCAGATCTGCAGTTCTGCTACATATCCGTAATGTCGTACCTTGGTCTATGGACATAAAATCGCCTACCCAAAATGAGATCCGCGATTGCAGGCCGCCTTGTCAACGGAATAAGGTCGCTGATCCGACTGACCTGATGAGGCAATAGTACATGCGTTGATTCAGTGGCTTAAATAAATGTGGACGACCACGAGCATCCTTCTCACCTGTGGTCGGTCGATAATCCTCATATTCAGGAAGTTAGATTAGTAATAGCCAGAGTTTTGATGTTTCCAATACTTAATTGATTCATCGCAGCACGATACGTAGGCACGGCGGACAGACGGGGCTTCGTCAAGAATGGTAAAATATAGATAAGATTTCTACCCTCAGTCAAATTCTGGAGCAGCGTCAAGTGTGGTCAGTAAATAACCGCCGTTAGTTTCGATTACAAAGATGTAGCCGACTTAGTAAATTTGTGTGCACTCTTAGAACAGTAAGCATAAGAGCACACTATCAGCACACAGCTCACACCCTAGCTCATGTCAGCCTACAACGAACTGTCTAACAGGTTTAGCAACAAGAGCAACCCATATCAGGGTTACTTAACTGTCATGAAAAAGATAGCGGAGGGCACTCCAGCAAGTAAGATGTACCGAAATGGGCATCCTGTTGGAATGTTGACAGAGCATCATTGTCGACGATTTTCAAACAACAAAGACGATGCCATAAAAAATGAGCACTGTTCAGCACATTGGGGTGTCCTGAAGCCTCAAAGCACGAACTACTCCCGCAATGCCTCTGCAGCCTCTGTAGAACTAACGCTGGATAATGAAGTCGTTAGGGTCACTGACCGGCCCACGCAGATGAAGGTGTATCGAAGCAGTAGAGACGAAAGAAGTGAAACAGAGGCCCGTACCCTTAAGGTCGCGTAGACAAGACGATTCTAGCAGCGATGTTACCCTTGACTGCGAAACGTAGCAGCTGAAGATATTAGGTGTAAGGAGCCCTTTGTCCGCGGACATCCGTAAGCAATGAGAGGAATCAGCGAGTAAACAACTATATATCTGGCGAGGAGAGCCAAGTGAGTTCACCAGCTCACTTTTTAAAAATTCATACTTCAACGGCTGTCGTTTACTGAGTATGCTAAAAAAACTTCGTCTGACACGCCCACCGCCCGCCTTTAGAGCACCCAGACAACCATTACAAGATGCGACTAACTGAATAAATATTGATAATCACTGCCGAAATAACTATAGTACGCTGCGTCCGCTTCCACAAATGGAGTCCTCGTGAAGCACGGAATGTGTAGACATCAAAGTAGATGGCAACAAACAGGGTTCAGTAGCGCGGATGTTGTTGCTGATTGGTAGTCGTCTGTTAAATTAGTGTAAGCAGTAAACTGGGACACTGAGCCGTATCGGTGGGTACTATACGTTGGGCTATCGTTCAACCGGGCGATGGTTGGCGAAATGGAAGAATAACAAATACGTACAAGTGTATAAAGAGAAAACAGTGAAAACAGTATAAAAAGTCAGTAACTTTACAGTTACATGTTAGTTACTGGCTGCTGCAAGTTGCCATGTCTGAGAGCATTTTTAGCCGGTGGTGTGGAAAGTCGCAAACAACACCTACCAACTCCGTTCAGAGGGTCGGCCAAGACTTTCATTGGACGCGGTCACGTCACGCCTGGTTTCTTAGTAGCTTTTTCTTATCAGTAGCGACAGTGGATACGCAGTGCAGCGAACGTCCCACCGGCATGCGGAGTGTGACCTAACCAGCGAAGACTATACACTTTATTAGCTCGGATGTCGGTTACAAATTTGCACTTGTTTAAAAATTGCGTGGAAGGGGCTGTTGTGGTGTTCACACAGCCACATAATCGGGTGAAGAGCGATAGCCTGCAAGCAGTTACATCATAATAAGCGAAGTCTGTAATCCTTAACCAGTAATCGGACGCCTTTGCGATGTCACAAATGGCAAACGTAAACAAACTCATTAATCGCTTTTGTCATTCCTGTGGGCACTGTCAGCCATATTAAAAACCGATGAAATGACACCGCCTCAGACAGACTAATCAATAAACCCTAGCGACCTGCATGCAACAAAAACTGGGTTAGAGAGAGTCCAATCGTAAATATGAACTTGACAAGAGGACTATTGGAAGTGGCAGGCGTGCCACAGTATACGGGGAAAGAAAGCGATTATGAGGGACGATAGAGAAAAATTACAATAACACACAGATTCACACCACCAGCACCACTGACCTTTATTCTTCGTCAATGACCTTTAGATCAATCGGCCCTTTACAGAAAGACTGAGATCATGCCAGCAGCAGAGAAGGCACGTTGGCAAACGCTACTTGAACTTTAGGTATACGATCTGTGACTTCGTCGGACATTCCGCGAGCGTCAACTTAGAACCTAATCTTGTAGCATTATACTTTGAAGATGAGGTGTGCACATCACACAGATCACCCCTAACAGATGATTTGTCCAGCATGGTCTGTACGTTCCCTATAGAACCAGGTAAAGCAATGTCGCCAACGTACTTATTATTAATCATCTTACTATCTGGCCGAAACTCCACTCGACATCTGTCGAACCTCCGAGCACTCATCCGGCCGCTTCTACCACACAAGTGAAGGGGTGAATTGGTGAGTTCTGCCAACAAGGTAGGACAACTGTGCATAACTGTGCATCCTGTGCTTAGTGAGCATGTGACTAACAGCGACTACTGAGACTTCTCCGTGATGGAGATAGTCTCGAGTGTGTCGGATAAGTGAATCAAAAGCAGACCTTAGGTCCAAAAATACCACGGCCGCTAAATGAGATAAAGAATGCCGGTAATACAGCATCCGTTGCGGAATCAATATATGACTGATACATCCAGGACCATGTCGAAAACGTGCCTGCTTTGTACTAGGTCTTTTGTGTCCTGCAAGCCATCACACTATGAGACCTAGAAACACTTCGGCCGTGTCAGAGACAACGCTATTACCTCTGCATTTGTCACATGATGTTCTAGCACTATTTAATAAACAGGACTGATGAGCCGCAACCACCTCGAGGTTGAATGTAAACATCGGGGTCATGTTAAAAGTTAGGGTACACTGTGCGTTTTTCTGCTTATAAATCAGCGCTTGTCGTTTTCATGGCTACAGTAACCATATATCAATACCAACCGCCGGTGTATTGCAGTCAACGACGAAGGATGACAACGATCCAATATTGAAGTACCATTTAAAGGACATGGAATGCATTTAGACAAGTCTCGTCAAAACTTATTTAACACTTTACGTCAGACAGTCATGGTCACTCATCATCACGGACAGCTACATGTCAGTGGTTCCCACTGATGCTCAACTGCTACACGACTATGAAGAAAAAAAGCAAGTCCTGTGCAGGAAGAGAGAAGAAAAAGGGGATAGGAGGGGACCTAACTATTAACAGTAGCTGTGTCTATATTCATACACACAACATCAAGGTGCCCACACCTTGAAAACAAACAGACGAGCTGTAATTGAAAGTAAGGCTTTCATTTCCCTGCGCCATTAAATGCACTCACTTCACAGACACCTCGGCCAAACAAAGAGAACATTCACGTCACCGCGCTCGGTTAGCCGCCATCTTACCAAAAGTCTTCAGTCACTGACTGTGGGAGTCGTGAGGGCCCAAACCTGGGAGGAGAACTCGACCTACCGTGGCCAGCCTCTTCGTGAACGATTTTGCTTCTCTACACCAGGTCATCACCAATCCATCTCGCCCCTTGCACCAGTCGGCCGCGGCGTTGGCACAGTGCTCGATGTGGCAAACGACTAGCTGGCATCTTTGATACATGACCTAACCGTCTAAGTCTGTGCAAATGTAAATATTGAACGAAAGAACTCGTTTGACAATCAGCACCAAACACCCACCTCCTAACCTCTTCGCTACTTACTCGCTAGTGTCACCCGATACGAGCGGTTGAACGCAGACATCGGTGGTCAACTAGTTGAGAACGGTTCACGTCTTCTACTTTGTGTCCAAGTTTCGCTGCTGTAAATTAACACAGCCCTCACTGTTGTCTGATACATGCGACCCCAGATTAGTGAATACCACCCAAATCATAGATACGCGCATCCATTTCATTCTCTACTCCAGCAACATCGCTGATTCCGCTTCCCAGGTACACGAACCGGTCAACAACCTCTATGACTGCATTGCCTAGCATTATATCTACGTATTCACAGCAATCTTGCAGAAGCACTTTGAATTTTGAGGTTTCAAAGCGCGTTTCGAGGTATTTAGCAGAACGCGAGATAACGTACAGCACTGTCTGTGCTACTTGAAATTTGTCAAACAGCAACAACTTGTTGTCGGTATAATCAAGAGCAGTCAGTCTTACACCAGGTAGGAAGTCCACATCGGCCGAAGACAGCCTTTCATTATTCCATCTATGACGTAATGGAAGAAAAATGGAGAAAGAATAGCTTTGAATTACGCAGATTCTGATGCTGAAACTATCGCCGTAAATCCTACTTTGAGCTGAGGTATGGGAATAAAGCGCCCACAGCAGGTTCACATATTTGTTTAATACACCCCTGCATTTAAGCGATTCTAAAAGTGTAGATCGATCCCCGAATCGAACGCACCCTTATATTCGAGAAATAAGGTGATTGCTGGCCTGCGATACACATGACATTGTTCCAGAATTTGACGAAGAGTAAAAATGTGATCTACACACTCCCGCCCAGAGTATAATCTTGCCTCCTCTCTCTGTCTCCCAAGTTTCTGAGTCGACGAAGTACGCTGGATGCCAGAACACTAGAAATGACTGAGGTCAAACTAATTCCCTTGTGTTTGTCGCAAGAGCTCTGATACCTTTATTGAATATGGGAACTATTATCCAGTAACGGAGGGAGGGTCTCCGTCGTCCACACACGTCTAATCATCATCAGCATAGACAGCAATACACCCACACAACCATGAAGAAAAAGCAAACCCCATATACGAAGAGAGGAGGGAAAAGAAGGGGACGGGACTTGAGTGCTGAAAATAACCACGTCCATATTCAAGCATTCAACATCAAGATACCTACACCTTGCAAACAAACAACCGAGCCGCAAGTGAGAGTAAAGCGTCACACGTTTAAACTACTGAGTCAATGCCTCTACTAACGCCTCCCTGCCTTCCTTAAAAAGTGCCGGCACGAGATCATCTGGGCCAGCGGTCCTGTTAAGCTGGGCAGTCGAAATGCAAGTGCGGACGTGTCTCAGTGGGTGGCTCCAAATCTAGAGACCGGTATGCTACATCACAAGTTTGTGGTGGCAGGAGACCACCTAAATTGACCCTCAATGTTCCAACAACCGCTCTAACCTTTCGGACTTATTGTAGGTGAGTGTGCCATCTGTCTCGCTGACAGCCTCATTGACAGGTGGTCGCCTGGGAGCGGTAGTACGGATAAGCTTCAAGAGTCCGCCGACGTTCCTTGTAGCAAAAGCGGTGACAATTTCCTTAACTTTCTCCATTAACCAAGCCCCACGACCAGCTTTTAGAACGTTTCAGTTTCCCGTGGATATCTCTCCTAAACTTGTTACATGAACAGCCAGGAGGGATGTTTCGTCTGGCTTCTAACAACTCCAGAGTTTTCTCCGAGATCCAATGTTTGTTTAACCCATGCACCCTCGTGCCGCATGCTACTGTACCTGTCTCATGAATGGCCTGGATCCAGCAGCTATTGGGATCGTCGGAGAACTAGTAAGGCACCTTTCTAAGCTGGTTTGATACTTATGCTTCACCCACGGTGTAGCCTGCTTCTCAACAGCTAGTTATTGCTGTCGGTGGGGTTGTTGCCCAGAAGTAAGAATGAAACGGCAACGTATCAACGCATGGTCTGAATTCAAGTGCGTGTTCCGATAAGAACGACGGTCCTGAGTGGAGTCCTGCCACCCATAAATAACAGACCAGATCTGATTTGGATAAGGGAGGTGTCAGTTATAACAATGACAGCCATCCACTACGCCAACACCAACAGAACAAGGGTATGTACTAAGTTGTCAAAAATACAGTTGAACAAGAGGAAGGGTAAACACTCTCGAAAGAACCGCAAGGGACGAGATGGTACGCCAAATCACACGCGAGATTTCCAACAGCCCAACACCATGGTTTCAAAGAAACAGAAAACTCACCTCCCGTGATGCATAAAGCATACTGATGACTTGCTCTGAGAGACGTTCTGATTAATTGGCTTGGTGTGTTTCCCAAACAAGTATGCTTTACATGTTTGAACTAAAAAAGCCTGTCTATTCGCCGATTATTGCTGATGAGGAAACTGGAGACATCAAGGAGAACCCCGGAAACCCTAGCGTGGATTAAGGCTTTTTTGCGAAACGGGGATTAATGTGACCAAAATATACTACCAGCATGCTTATAAGTGGTGTCCAACGAGGAGCGGTTTTAGGGCCATTAGCGCTTGACTTTCATAAAGAATCCAACTAAGGAGACTAGCTAGGTTTACGAGTGATGCGGCGTGATCACCACATAATATATAAAGCAACCCTCCAAGAACCGTCAATGAATACTTAAACTGGAACTCCACCTGAACATACGAGAACGTAAGCGCCCACCCTAAAGCGGCTTCCTTGGACTGCGAAGACAAATGAGTAAAGTAGGAAACAAGGTAGAAACACGGGTTATCAGATGAGGGACTTAGGGGTTGCATGATGAACGGACGAGGCTTCAGACCAGGAAGAACAACTTACTGCACAGTTTTGCTGAGTATTATGTGCAAGCGTGGTTTCAAATTTTCGTAAAGGATCCCCGGAAGTAGTAGTGCTAACAATGGTCACCCCTGGATTGCGCAAACGAATGAAGTGAACACATTATAGCGGCAAATTACAGTGGAACACTGGAACCCACAAGAGCTCAAGCTAGAAGTCTTGCGTACTAAACCAAACCTTTCATGAATATTCGAAATCACTTTTCACACGCTCGTTCGATTTGCAGTCGGTGAAACAAATATGTGCATGCTGCGGAAGCACTCTGTGGACATCATAAACATGAGATTGTGGACTCTTTCTATTCTTTGAAGTCATCCGTCAAACAAAATAAGGACAAATCAGCATTAGAGAAGTGTGTAAACAATGAAAACCATACACCCTTGTAGCAAACCAGACGCAGAAACGCTTGAAATCAAATACAACGGCTACATCACGTAGAACAAACACTTTATTGGAAATCCGCCTGAACACACTAACCTTCATTAGCTCCAGGGATACGGAAATACGCGAACAATTTTCGGTTGAGCCCAACTTCTCTGCGAACAATAACATTCTCCAGCTTTAAGGATTCCTTGAGCTTTCGTTCATACACTGCCTCGATATTAACGAGCGGGATAAACGTGCGGCGGTATTGTTCCGAACTTTCATACCTGCGAACTAAATGAAGATTTCAAAAAGAGATTACCGTAAGACAACGGGCGCAACTTCGTCGTCCGTGCCAGGTTTTTCAAGATCTTCCACGGCGGCCTCGGGATTTTCTTTCCATCTTTCTTCCAACAGGTTAATTTGTTGTGCGGATAGCTGACGAGCTTTAGCTTGAGCTTCCTCACTAGGAACTTTCACTAACCAGGACAAAAACTGACGACCCTGTATGATTGGCTGCCACTGGGCTGGGTCCCAGTACATATCTTTATTCATGTTGGCACAAACATTGCGACACAGAAGCACGACCACCGACTCCGATTTTGCAGGAACAAAACCCAAATTGAAAACATTTTTTGAACCACACACATAGCACTCTAGCAATGTATCCTTTAAGGGTCCGTCTTTGTGCAAAGTGACCTCTTTAGCGCGTGCACGAACGAGATGGTTAACTATATGACTACGAAAAATGTAAACAGGGACAAAACAAATTACCTTCCTGAAGTGTTACCCCGACCATTGCAAAACCATTTTTTCGTTGTGTTAGAATATACAACACACGCTGGGTCGTGTATGCCACAATAAGCACACGCATGTTCAGGCAGCTGTTGAGTTGCATCGTCGGACTCATCCTTGAAATTTATATCCGAAATCCTTTGAGTGAGAACGCTGACAGGTTTTGGGGAGTCATCCTAAATTCATGATATTACGAAGATAAATGATTACCTTCAGGGAGAAATTCCCCCGATCTAATTCGATCTGTGAAGCTTGTGTCTGAGAGGGAAGCGTGAAATCTGCGCAGTCAAAATCGGGTCCTTGAGTATCGCCGCCAATCAGGTCACTCTCCTCAGGATCGAAAAACGTCAAAGCTTGGGAATTCGGACCGTATGCATCGAAGAACTCCATGGAGGGAAACAAAGCAGGGTCCGTGACAAACCGCGCTTGTTTAGCACAGCGGAGTAAAACAAAAACCGGCTAAGATGACCTCAGTGGATTATGGAATGAAACTAACAACAATTTCTCTTTGTCTCACACACTTCAATATTGTAAATATGACGCGGTTGACGAATTAAGACGGTATGGCAACATCCCGGCTACCAACTCAATGAATAAGTTCAATTCTGATCACAGGATTTATGGCGTGTCAGTGACTCCAGATTTCTTGTTCTTCTGAGATCCAACGCCCTCACCGCACAAAAGCAAGTAAGAACGGCGGACGCTTCACTTCAGTATGGTTAAACTAAAGTGTAATGGGTTTATAAAATTTTTACGTAAGTCTATGGCTGAACTCCAAAAGCTGTGAATTTTCACCGCCAACCAACAAACAGGGGAACGTATCATCAACCAAGGGAGGCAAAAAGACAGAGACGGGTGCCAGTGCATTTTAAAACCGTCTCACTAACGATAAAGCATCGTGCTGGCCGATATTGGGCTGAAAGAAAGGTTGATGAGGCATTTTTTCACCGGTGGTTGGATGAAACTCAAACGGGGTGGAGAATGTAGGTGACTGTGAGATATATATATGCTGCTCCCCTGTTTCAAGAGAGTAAATGTTACATACGCACCAAGTTCACCTGTGTACCCCACACTCATGCCAGGACTCAAGTTTTGTTCTGATTGGCCGCACCTTCAGCGACCAGCGTCTCATTCGTCCACTCACTTAAAAATGATGTCACCGCGTGCAAATATGGCAATACAGCGCATACTTTCGCCTTTGTTCTACGTTCTTCCTACCCTTGTTACTGTCTGTGTGGCTTACTGCTGGCCGAACCCGAATAGGAACACAACACTGGCGCCGTGTGAAACGAACCTGTCCGATGGCTTCTAATCTGCAACCTCCTGAATCCTCTTGACGTGATGCTACCATACAACCGACCGAAAGTGACTGGGCACGGTGGATATCCACGTTCACGAATTACTCGGATTTGCTACCGACTGGTACTACCCGTAGTGAAAGCCAGAAGTTGAAGCTGCCGCATCATTTGCTGGACAATGAAGGACAACGTCACTTCGATGCACTTAACTTGCAGTCAGAAATTTCACAAACGGTGCCCTCGCCACATTTGACCGAGAATGGGGGTGCAGACTTAGCGTATTCACAGAAAGACTCTTATTTTGCTAGTTGAGACAGGACGCTCAGGAACCGTTGGAGCAGTTTATATCCCGTCCCACTCCAGCAGTCGGATCATGTGATTATGAGTATCCCCGAGAATAAGCTCGAAGATGTTGTGCTAACCCGACAACTCATCGTCGGAATAAAATTTAATCGCATCCGCGAGACATTACTTGCCGAGGATACAGCGAATTCATCGTGCCTTGTCAGGACCAAGTCGACAGTAGTTGAACACTCCAGAGTGGAAAGTGGAAAGACAGACAGTCTTGACACCAGCAACACAACATTTCTTCCCCTACACTGTCGACAATCTCCTCACTGTGTTATAGTTGTGGAAGCATCAGGCTTGAGACAGACTGTCAGACATGTCCGGCTCATAAACTTGGCTGCAGGTGCCGCTGCAAACGCGGATATTTTGTTCGATACTAGAGATTCCCTCAAGTAACGCAAGTGAGTTAAGATGCCCCAGGCGATGACTTGCCATCGTTATTGACAGAACACATTTACTCAGTAAATAATTCCGCTGACGTCGTGAAGTAAAAACACGGGTTTTTGAAGCCCAAGCTCCCTTCACCGGGCATTCGAATGGTGGCTTTTTGCACACACTGCCGCATAACAGCTAGATTCTGCTTCCTTAATAACATTAATCTCTTCAAGTTTCCATAGCAGAAAGTTAAGTGATTTGCCCTTACACCCCACAGCCCACAATTCAACGGTAACTCAAATTCATGTGTTCAGTTTCGTGGCTTCATTGCGGTGGATAAGTATCCCGAATCACCATTGATAACTGTTGCCGTGTATGTCACTGCTTAGAACAGTCGAGCCCTGCTCGCTGGTAATGCAATGTTGGCCCTAAAAGTAAAATCTTCTACTGATCGTATGAGGACTATGGCAATCAGCACATCCACCCTAGGAAATACATGCCCCAACCAAATCGAAGAAGCTATTGGCTGAATATTCCTTGCCGCCCACCGAATAGGTCTCAATGAAGGAGCACAACCATATTCTTTAACACAACCACGATTCCTCTGACCAAACGAGAATCAGTGACTACTACCATGGGGAAGATTTTTTCGAGTGACTTAATCGAACAAATCAGTGGTTCCGAATGACTTTATCCTATGGTCACGATGCTAAAAAAGACGGTATGGTGGGAATATGTAATGACTTGAAGGCTCTACATAGCCCAATTGTGGTGGATAAATTCATAATTCCAACGGCTGATGAGCTGCTACTGGTCAAGATGGCTGATGCTCGATTCTCCTCAAAGTTGGACTTAAGAAAATCATTCTTCCACATGCCAATAACGCCAAAATTCAGTCATCTCACAGCCTTCCTAACATCCACCGGGCTTTACCAGTACATAGTTTTTCCGATGAGCTTTAATGCAGCACCAGCTGCTTAGCAAAAGTTCATGAACCACTCACTAGCTGTTCTTCCCGGACAAGTCGCTTATATGGGCGACATCTACGTATTTGGCTCCAACAGGAAAGGGCATGACTGTCGTTTGCATGCGGTGGTACGACGGCTGGGTAAACTTGATCTTCGATTAAACCTTGCAACTTGAAATTTTGATGCTCCTGAAGTCTAGATTTTGGGACACATTATGTCTACTAACGGGATCCGGCCAAACGTTGGAAACACTTAGGCCATTATCGAGGCTCCTCTTTCAGAGGATTCAACGGAAATTCAGCACTTCTGATGTATGTATTCATATAATCTACGCCATCTAACAGAATTGGCCACTTTGGCGGAACCGTTGTGTATGCTAACGAGGGTGAAAAACCCTTTTGAATAGAATTCAACACAACAATCTGTGTTCGATGAGATAAAAAGACGCAATGTGTCCACTCCTGTAATGTTGATTTTTGACTGTCGATATCCTTTGTTTGTTTTTACAGACTCTTCAAATATTGTCCCAGAGGTGATCCTATCGCAGATTCAGATTGGCCGCCAAAAAGTGATTGCGTATGCTTCCCGAAGGATTTCCTCTGCGGAAGTATCGTATTCGGCTGACGAAAAGGAAGCCCTCGCCCACATTTACATTACAATTTACACTACATTTACACACCTACTAATTGAGGGGCCAATGGAGTCAAACCGTTGAGAATAAACCGCTGGTACGCTAGGCCACTCAATTGCGACTTCCAAGTTAAATTCCGTTCAGGCCGCGAAGATCAAATTGCTCACGGACTTTCGCAACTTCCGTTGGATGTAACTGACTACAGGGAAGCACAGGAAGAGATGGTTTTTATCTCTGTGAATTGCCAGCTGTCAACAAACACTAACTTCAATCGGCAAATGAGAGTGATGGGGACCTGTGAGAAATCAGTGAATATATCATACAAAGCTGGCGTGTTAACAATATACTCACCAGCAGGTCACGGGCATTTTACGGTTTACGGCGTAAACTGTCGGCCGTAGACAGGTGCCTTATGCGAGGGTCTATGTTTGTAGCGCCGCACGAACTCATTTCCCGCACCATGGCATGTGCACAGTAAGGTCACCCAGAAATAGTTCGAGCGAAACGCAGAATAAAGAAACTGTTTTAGTGGCCAAGGGTATCAACAGTGATAGAAGAAATCGTTAGTAATTGTGTCATTTGCCAAAAAGCCGATAAAAGTCCAAAGACGGTTGACACACCGGTACAGCCTATCGTCTACCCAATGAAACCTTGGTCTAAGATTGCCACTGACATCATGGGACCATTCAGCTTCGCTGCTCAACGCCAAAACTGCTTGGTCACTACATGTTTTTACAGAAGGTGGCCTGAATTCCAGCTTTGTGGTGAAGTTTTTACTGCCGGTTAAGACATTTCTCACCGCTCTGGGCTCCCGGAAGAAATCTCGACGGACAATGGACCGCAGCTTACAAGCCACGAGTTTGACCGCTTTCTGCAGCTGAACGAAGTTAAACATGTCCGGACGCTACCATATAACTCAGCTGCCAATGGAATGCTGGAAAGCTTCAACCACCCATTGAAAGAAAGCATACGAACTGCACGGATTTCCGGCATGTTCTGGGAAGGAGCATTGATGGAAGCCCTATTGAGATACAGAACTTTACATCATAGAGTGACTGACAAAACCCCTGGAGAGCCCGTGTTTGGCTGACTGCTACGAACGAATTTGAGTGTTGCGCACTCGATCCCATAAACTAATGATCCCAGTCATTTGGACGTCGTCATATCTGCCACTCATCTTACAGGAAACTGGCGCCAGAAATACAGTTTGGGGCGTTCGTCTGCTTGAAAGAACGGTACACATGCAAAAGTCAACCGGCGCTGTCGAGACCGATTGGAGTGGTTCAGGCCTGTGGACCTGGAACGTACAGACTGACAACCGGCCGCAAGGTCAACACCATATAGCCCTTTACATCATATATGCAAACAGACACTCACAAACCCCCAGGTCTACCCCATGCGATCCATGACACACCGACGCAACAACGTGGGCCTGCACGTCCCAGAGCACAAACCATACGCTACGATTTTGACGGACTTTTGAGCTAAGACGAAAGTGGTGTTCTATACACGTCAAGGCTGCCTGTGTATCCCACACTCGTGCCGGGATTCGAGCTGGGATCTGACTAGCCGCGCCTTCAACAAACAACGGCACATTCGTCCACGCACTTAAAAATGACACTACCGCTTGTAAATGCGATAGTATATGACGTACTTTTTTGAGCCAAGCGTTCTCCCTACCGCTGTTATCGCCCGTAAGGCTCACGGTGGACTGAACCTGAATAAAAATGAAACGGCAAAACACTGTTTAGAAAGTTTTGGGTTTCCTTTGACTGTCTGGGTTAGTCATGTCATGTACTGGTAGCTGGTTTCTAAGCGGTTTATATTGACTTCGTCAACGTCTGTTGGTTAGGACTGATCCAACAGAATGGTGCTCAGCCGGTACCCTATCGAAAACCAATCGACGCTGCGAAACAAAGATTCGACACGTTGACCCACGTGTATTCGTATCCACCCTGGAATATAGATCGCGCAGAGACACACGTCCGGCTAGCGGGGCACGGAGCGGTTGTGTTTTTAGCCCCTTGGAGGATATTACAAAATGGATAGCTTGACTAAAACAGAGGTAGATGGAAGACAAAAATCGTTTAAAATATACATATAGATGCGACCGCCGAAAACATTTATGATAGTTGCTGCATAGCTCTCTCATAGAAGACACTAGCATTACAGAGACCTCCGTCAGGGAGAGAAAACATTGTACACCATGTCTTTTTGGTTTATCACAGTTACAAGGGGATACACACAAAGAATGATGGCATGGATTAGGGAATGTCAAAGTTCGGGAGAGTGTCAGTCAAAAATGGTTGCTGCGCTGGCAAGATTCCTTTATTTGTTATGTATTTTCCGGTGTTTTTCCTGTCCATCACAGCGGGCTGTCCAACCATAATAATTATTGAGAGAAAAGAGGGGTAGGTTTCTCCAGTGCTGTACGATAGGTAGCTGGAAGTTGTCTCTCCACAGACCGTGTTCAGATCGTCTGGAGCAGAGAAAACGCAGTGGATTACCCACAGGACAGGCGAGAAATTATAACACACTCTGTCAACGCCTCCAGTCGTCTAAGTAATATCACATCCGACGGTTTCAACTTTGAGTGCCGCTGACTCTGGTCTCCTGTTCCATCTGTAATCGTGTTTAAAGGTGATAGACGCCAGAAAGGGAAAGACTAGCAAACGGATAATCCTGGTCCAGAACGACGTCATTTGGGTTGCGGACCTGGCAACGCCACAATTAACTGCAGAGGCCTAAAAGTCAAGTCGAACAGGCTGTCGGACGATTGCTTCACGTGGCCAGCAGAACTCATCGCGTGGGTACCAATTACCTGGCTACGTGGGGACCACATGGAACGGTGAGGTCCATGTACCTTCAGAAGGGCATAGTATTCCGAGTTCAGGAATGTGCTGGAACTCCGCCTAGGCGAGTTTGTGTTTTTGGGAACCGACCGGTTAGGCCAGACGGAGAAGAGGGTCCCCTAGTGCGGATATGGTGTGTGACGTAAGAGTGCGCTGGTGGAATAAAATTTGATGCCCAAACGAGCCGTAAAAACTCATTGAAGAGATCCACGGCTTGCCTAGTGGTGGCGGGCTGGGCATATATGGACGTTACGGTCGAAACTGCTGCGTGGGTGCCAGGTATGCTTAGCTTAGTGCTGGAGTTAGTTAGCAGGCGGCGTCTCATTGACCAGAACGTTGAAATCTCAGAGACACTCGATGCCGGTTATGGCTGAAAGTACAGCGGTAATTGTACACACCACGTAGAATGTTCTCCGGAGGTCGCAATTGAACTATAAAGTTGTCATATGCAGCACGGAGCTGTGAGCTGCAGGGGTGAGACACCTCGCCCTTTGCAGACGGAAACGCTAATCTGCTCTCCGGTATCAACCAGGAACATGCTCCCGGTATTTGTATCCCGTACAGTGGTGGGGTGACGGGGAATGTCAAGGTGGCTGCTTGCCTTGAGTGTCAGACGACTGTTGTGTTTATAGAAAGATAGAGACCACGTCACCTTTCCTTATTTATTCCCTTCTCGTTGATTTTTCTTCTTCTTACATTGGACTTCATCTTGGTAATTATTACGAGCCTTTCTTGCAAAGACCAACACAACCATTCAAGTTACGCGCTTGACGAATCATTTCTCTCGCGAACGTTAGTCTCAATATATTACTAAATCTTGATATCTTTTACTTTGCGGAGACCTGTTCCCGCACATTTTTTCCTCCTTACATTCCATTGCTGGACCTTTGTTTGTATATACGCTGGTTTCATTTACGGTTGATCGCTTCGTCATTACGCGACTGTTGTACTTGGTCATATTTACATGAACTCTTCATCTCGTGACCTGTACCTTTGATGGTTTTAACATCGAGGTTTGTCGTTATCTTACTCTGTTTTGTTTACCATGATTTTCATGTACCTTAGCACCTCGTTAATAGAAGACTCGCTAATATGACCGTCTTTGCTTTTGGATCCGGAGTGGTTGCTGGACGGGCTCAGGATCCATAGACGGTAGTTGCTTACAGACGTTAGTACCTTGGATCCGCCATGTCGGTGGACGTTGCGAGATGACTAAGCGTTGCTTGAATAACCACCAGACGCCTGGAATCAACAGGGAGAGTTAGCAACGACGACAATGTTTTCCGCTAAAGGTCGGTCGCTGTGTTTGCACCGCTTTGATGATGCGTAGGTTCATGGTTCGATGCGCCTTTCGGATTGGCTTTCAAAACGTTGGTGGTACCGACAGTAAGTTTTTCACCGCGGTATGTATCGCCTGGGTGGTATACCAGGTAGAAAACCTGAGGAGCGGCTTGAAGAAATTTCGCCCAAACCATGGTGCAAAGCTGCAATTCCTGCTCTTGGGTCCTCAGTGCGTGTTGGACCGCCTTTTGAGATAACCACAATGTCGGGACAGCGCATGCCTTCTTACGAACGAGGAATGGGGTAGGCACACCTAGGCAGCGAAGTAGTGGTTGAAAACATCCCACTTACTGGCAGGCTAGTTTCACTGTTTAAGCGAGAGTTTGCGAATAGGAGACGGAAATTGTTGCTGACGCTGATTCTAGCGAACTTTCAAGCTAGAGTTCCTGCAAGAAGGCTTTGCCAATGAAGCGGTTGTCAGTGAATTGTTGCACTTCTGCTAACAGCGTTGTAGGGTGTTTGTCGTCTAGTTTCGGGTCGTGGAAAAGTGGTTGCAATAGGGTCTTCTCAGTGGGTATCGCTTAACTAATAACTGCTTTTTTAAGGTCTCGTACTTGTGCCCTATCCGTTGGCTTACCATAAGATCGCGAAGCTGTATTGTGGCTTCACTTGGGAGCCTGGCTGATGACTGAGAGAGCCTGTCAAAAATTCTGCCTTGAAGTGAACAATTCAAAAAAGATCATTTAAAAAATGATAGAGGGGCCACTAGGCCATTAGTTCCCATGTAGAGGCTGTCAACGTGCTTAGATGGTACTTCAGACATTGGGTAGTGGTCGCACTATAGAGCTTCCGCGAACTACGGATCAAACAAATTAAGAAAACATAAATGATTATATACCAAAAATATACACAAACAAAAAAGTGACTGAGCATGTGTGCGTCAATGAAACTGATAAATATGCAAGTATGCAAAGAAACGAACTAACCAAGACACAAGAGACAACTGTAGCGGTGAGTTCGACATTTCTCGGTGTAACGCAGCGTGCTGTCAACGCCATTTTGGTTTTCGTTTGTGTAAGTCGTGTGCATGTCCTACTTGGCCTTTGGCTCACGTTCGTTTCTGTTATCTCCTTTTAAGGACTATCGTTGGAACCCCGTTCTTCTGAGGAAAGCTGTCCCACGGTGTCTCCACGTTGCGCAAAGTGGGTTTATGAGTGTATCGGGTACACGGAGCCAGAACGTCCGGCTTGTCTGTTACACAGGCCCACCAACCGTTGCTGCGATGGAAATTATCCGTAGGAAGTGAAATCTGCCATTAGACGACGATGAAATGAGAAATCATTGAATACCGGACGATATTTTCTCGGTATCGCCCTGTAATTTGAAAATCATCAATTTTTACGACAGAGAGCAACAGGAGAGTTAGAAATATTTGTTTTAATCAACCGTAAATCAGTTTGTCCTTCATTTGTCACCGAGATAGAAGTTAGTGATTATAGGTGTTGGGAGCGCATTTCATTTCGTACCCGCGAAAATCAAATTGGTATGGACTAATGTAACATGCAGGCCAGCTGACTCTACTTAGAATGCCCGTGACTTCGAGGACCAACCTTCGGGCAACGTGGA
>QNGE01001137.1:172509-186875 GCA_008508345.1 Paragonimus westermani | reverse complement strand
GTGTGTCGCAGTCAATGGCGTACCTGTATCCATACCATTTCTAGTTCTTCCATTTAGTCTTCTTCAATCTTTTTTGTCCTTCGTAGTACTCTTTCCTTTTAGGATATTCCACGTCACTGTTGAGGTGAGCGGCGGCCCGAGCCACAGTACCTTTTGGTCAGGCTCATGGCTGTTTTGATGATGATGATTGATGATCAGCGGGTGCATAAAGTTCGTAAATAGGATAGAGGTCGCATTCCATTTTGGAACACCGTAGTCCACTTCGTCTTTAACTGTCCATGTAATTACGAGACAGCAGTTTCAGTTTATTATGCCGATTGGAACAGTGATCACCTAACTGGTAACAAACACGTCGTCCTTAACCCATATTGACCGATTTCCTGACTCACACTAGTCACTGTTTCCATATTTATTGTGTTGTAATTAGCCTGATGATCAAACACAGAAAACAAGTCTTGTTCACTACTCTGTCGTTCTCATGAATTCAATGGGTATTTTCGAACGACTGGATTGTTTTCAACTGTCGATGACAACTTAGCTATCACAAATCTCACACATTTACAAAAAAACCTATTTGTAAAACGAAATGATATACGCCAAGAGCTGTTGTATCTGCATTCCTCTGAGGCTGTGTGTGAATCACGAGAGCGGCCTGTCTACCCCGAGACCGAAACTCGCATATTCATCACCAAATTACTCCTAGCTAACTCTGTACGTTCGAGAACTTAGATTCAACTGACAATCGAGCCAAGAATATCTACGGTATGTTTGTACGCTTTTATAGGAATTTATCTCGAGACTGCTACCTTCTGTAGGAGCGGAATAACAGACTTGTCAGACTACAATACTGTGTGTAACTTGTTAGTGTTCAGTTTGAAATAACCTAAATTCTCAAACTCCTGTCAATAAGTGTTGGTGGTTGTCAGATCGTGATTGCCTTTTGTCTCTTCACGCACAGCTACTTCGCCACCTAAACCTCAGTGTCGACGTCCTCCCCTGCGTGAGAGACAAAATCAACCGGATTCTGTGCAACGACCAAATTCAGACAAAGAATGTGGAAACTCCAAATCCTCCAAAATCTCACGGACCGTCGGAAAATCCAGTCAGATATCTGTGGCACCCGATACACCAGCTTCCTCCTACGATATACTGGATGATCTTTCGGAGTAAGTATAGGAATTACAACTTCATACCCAGTGTGTTTTGTGAACCAGTGAATTCAAGCACAACTAAACAACGCTTACTGTCAGTTCAGACATACGTGTTTGATAATTGTGGTACACCTTCACTTTTAGCACTACCAAGCATCCGAATCCGTTAAACCTTGTTTTCTAGTGAATTATTAATAGTAGGATGGGTATTTCGGGAGTAAATTTCTCACATTTTGAGTACGATTGACCGTATCGGTTTCTCTCTCTCTCTCTGTTTGTGCCAAAGTTGTTAGTGTTGGGAAAAGTGTGAATTCGTCGATAAGACGAAATTGCTTCTTACAAAAAGGGGCGTATTCAGAACTGGGACGTAAAAGAAAATGTGTTAACACTAGCCAATGGAGCTTACCATTTGTGGAATATTTTATAGTGTATTATCCTGCAGAACGATGTGCTCCATCCACTATTTTAACAGTTCTTTTTTCCTTGAAATTCCTAGTAGTTGTCTGAGTGAACTTGTCAATATTCGTGGTACCTGTGATTGTACACCAGTCAATAGATTGTTACTAAGGGGTAGCGAACCATTGCATAATGATGCCCATGTGCTCCTCATATATGCAGCACCGGTTGATATATCACGAAGTAACTCGACCCTAGTGAGGTATAATCGCCTGCGTATCTGAACTACTTGGTGGACGGAACTGAATGCTTTGGTGATCACACCGATAGCATAATTCATATTGAACTTACTGAACTATAGTCTTCTGGTTTTTCTGACCAGAATAGAGGTGACCTCTTAATCGGAAAAATTATTACTTGCTTCAGTCGTCTGCTATCCGATGGCGGCCTTCCTGTGCACGCCCTTAAAACTACTTTCACTGAAAACCAACATCATCATTGACAGCAGGACATCAGTGGTTCACAGTGATTCTCAACTGTCCTAAGATCGCGAAAGAGAAGAGTCTTGGTATAAAGACAAATGGGAGGAAAAGCGTAAGACAAACCCCTCAGATCTAACCTGAAACCTTCAACCTTGGGATGTCTACATTCAACTTCTATGTGATTTCCAATGCCTAGGTTCCTCATCCGCACAGACAACTTGGTCATATATCTTAGTAATAGTAACAATAGAAATGACATCATCTGATTAGAATTTTTAACTTCCTAGTTATTTTTCAGTTAGCTACAGCCCATGTGAGGGATTGAGCTCGGAAACGGACGATGAGTTTGTCTTTCCCACTTTAAACGGTTGTGTTCGTTAGCTTTAAGCTAATTGCCGCCGTGGTCGCCTCATTTACACACCTATTTAGCTTCCGAGAGATATCATGGAAAGCTATGATCGGCGAGGACTTTCCTAGCCTTGCAGAAAGGAGCCTGTGTTTCATTTCTCATGGCTTAGCTGCTGCTGATGTGGTTTCTTAAGTACACGAACCGATCATACTGCATCAGCTGGTTGGGCGTCATCATCATTGTTACAGCCACGAGCTTCTGACTTCAACAGTGGTGCGAAATATCTTAGAAGACATTTTGCTGAAAAGTGATAACAATAATGATAAAAGAAGTTTGGACAGAAGAACTGTAAATGGTATGAATCCAGGTATGCCATTGACTGAAACACAGGGCCACCTCGGGTAGCGTTTTTAATCAGCAATTCGAGTGATCACGAGGATCCTAGCCAGGCAGGCGACATCTATCCACGTTGTTCAGTGGAGCTGTCGGGCTTTTCACATTTTTGACCGCGTCGTTGCTTGATCACTACAGCGTGGTGGTAAATCGGACCGTCGTATCGAATGTCTTCAGCGAGATGAATAGACGACCACGTGCTATTGGTTGCGGGTAGTTTGAAGCACGTAGAGTAAAACTTTGACATAGCATTGCACTTCACTTTACTCAGTTGACTATGAGATTTAGACACAGTCGCCAGAAATCCAATTGAATTTTATGAACTGTTTGTGAATGCTTTGATGTTTTACATATTTAAATGGCCCAACCTACAGTGCTCATTCGTATGTGTCCCAGTTATTTCGTCACAGTGTCGATCGATCAGTTGAAGGATGCGGATTGGAAAGTGCGTTTGGTCGTGGCCGAATCCATCAAATCCCGACTAGTTTCACATCCTCCATCTGGACAAGTTCTGGTTCAGATAGTGGTGTTCATTTTAAAGAGTGAACGTCTACAGGACGTCAATTTGCAAGTAGGTAACTTCCAGCACCTGCTTGAACTCAGTTTACCCAATGGTATGGTATTCAGCACTCATTTTGCTGGCTATTCTTGTCCAGTCTGCACATACGGTTTAAGTGTGTAACTTCTTTCTGATTGTGACAGCAATCCTTAAGCTTAGAAGTCAGGAGGTGTGTTGCTATAATAAGCGGTTTCTGCTACAGGATGACTTCTGAAGAATGGATGAAGCAGCTAGCACGACGTCTCAGCTTTACGACTACGTCAGTTATCTGACTAAAAATAGTTAGCTTTTGAGAGGTAACGCCACCAGTTGTGCGCTTACTTAACAGGCAAATGTTTCCCCAAGCAAGCATGTTTGGTTCTATTGTCTCCACTTTTTATCTCTTAACCAGTTGGGTTAAGAATGCCTTTTGCTCAACATGTCACCTCACTTCTCTGTCTTGGTACATCTTCTGTTGCAGTTGTATTCTCAGTTGTGTACTTTTGTAACAGTTTTATAGATAGTGTTCCACAACAGTGACAGAAATATATCGAAGCGGTTCACACTGATTAATATCTACCAAACAACCATGGAATAAAGGGTAAACAAAACCCAGGGAGTAGGAGAGATAGGACTTGCTTACAACGACCCCTTATGTCCAAACCCAAGCGTTCAACATCAGTTTGGCTTTACCACTAAACGAATAGGTTGAAAGCGAGAATGAGGCGGCGTCTGTGGGACATCTGCCCGTTTGTGTTCTCCTCTGAAAGTTCCAGATTAATGTAATTAATTGCATCCTCGTACAGGTATGCCACTGGTAATAAGTTAGAACCATTCCCCGTGAACTACTTACTGTAACCTCATCCGATCTGTTGTCTGCTTATACGAACTAAGTAAAAGGCCTGCCAGACATTTTGTGTACCGCTGATTTCGCTGAACTGGAAGCAGAAAATCGGCGGGTATTATTTTTAACAAACAGTCTTTCATGCCTTAGTGTTTTAAGCGTAAAACTAATTACCTTGTTTCTCTGTGCCTTCTGTGAGTTCACTGTATCCGTTAAGCATTACATTTAGTTTTGCGTGTTTTTTTAATCTGGCTACTTCTGTGCTTGAGGCGACCCATTCTCAAACCGTTGGGTCATCGCTGGAACAACCCCCAGCCGTTTGATTTGTCTGGCGTTTCCATTTACGTACGGGCCGCTCTAAAGTCAAAAAATACTTTTGGACTGCAGATAGTTGAACATTCAAGGTTACATGAATAAAATCTAATTGATAACATCACTGCTGTTTTTCATAGTTTTGTCACTGAGCTCTACTCAAACAATTTAGCAGTTCCATACAATGCCTTAGTGTGTAGTAATGCCCACTTCACCCGAGTGACTCGTGGTATCTTGTTTTTAAGTGCTGTTTTTCCCTCATCAGTTCGGTTCTCTTGTTTTCACAGGTGCGCTGTACGATTTTGAATGTATTATTAATCATAGCGCGCCGTCTACGGGCACTACGCACCCAATTGCCAGATCGCATCTTGCCGACTTTGTGTGGATCGCTAGTTTCCAATTTGAGCGATACGAAAACTCGCAAATGTTCACAAGAGGCGCTTGGCCTGCTATTTCGTTGTTCCGATCCTGGTGTCTTTTTGGCCTGCCTATGTTCACCGACGCTTGAGCTCAAAAAACCGGCTGCTCACGCGGCTGTGTTGGACTGGCTTGCATTGACTTTGAAGCAGTTGAACTTGAAGTGAGTGGTTGGTATTAACGGCATGCTTCGTTAGGTTCTAATCATTTTGATACGGAGTCGCATTGCCCATTCTTCGGTTTCAATCACATCCGCACGAGCAATGCTTTCTGTTGATTTCTCAGCACCGCATTATTGGCGTTCATTTTACATCTTATGTGTGCCACGAGAACCAGGCCGATTAGACCTGTAAGTCGGGGGAATTTAACATATTTAGAAATTGTTTTTATAATTGCGTAACCTGGATCTGGATTTCAGAATTCCAAGCCCAGTCATGAAGCAACAGCAACTTCGGGTTGAAAATAAAAGAACTTGAGAAGTGACAACCTTGAGAAGGCGAATCCACGGACTTGCTGTAACAAAGAACGTGGGAATTGGAACTTGTAAGTTCTGGGGCAACACACTCCACTTCACTGCCACAAAGACACCGGATCTTGACGCTTTGTGACAGTTTGCGCATCTCGATGACCCATTAGGCCAAACTGGACTTTATGATGATCACACTGATAGAGTCACTTCTGTCAGACAGACCAATATGTAGAGGTCTGACGGACCACAGGTTGGGGATTTGAAAAGGCCGACATCTGTTTCCGGAAGAACTACTAGTTTTAGTACACTGCCACACACCCGCTGTCTTGTGGTACATGCTTTTGGGCCAAAAACTGGTTAAGAATCCTAGTTGTTCTCCTTTCTAAGCTTGGGTGTCCTGGCGGTATCTCGACTCATATACAAGCATGACTATTCACAATTTTGTTAACAGTATACTGCATCGGACGTCTCACACCGTATACCGGGTCGTTCCGTATACAGCAGGCTGAATAGGCGAAAACACTCTACTGTTGTTCCCTCCCCAACTATCCTATCCGATTTATCTCTCAAGCCCTTCCCGATCCCCACTTATTGTATTTGCTCTACAGGTCCCACAACAGACATAATTAATCATACTGTCCAAGCAGGTTTTATCTCTTACCACCTAGCCTCCGGTTTCCCTCTTTCCCTACTTAGAAATGCAGTGCGAATTACTACGATGTTCCCTCTTTTGAGCACGCAGGACAACTGGTTCTCGCGCGAACGGTAGGCTCGCCAAATGCTGATGTCTGCTGCATTTCAGAAACTAGAATCCGAGACAGTGGTCAACGTATCGAGCTGGTAGCACCTGCTTTCTCTACTCGGTACTGGTTGTACATTTCGAGTGACTCTACGGCCCCCGCTGCAGGTCAGGCCGGAGGAGGTTTAATCAACCCCACGGCCACACCCACACGTGTAAATTAGATTCGTGTTAGCAATAGACTGTGTACCACCGAAACTCAGCAGGATCTAGTAAAGCCAGTGACGTCAATAACAAGAGTGTCTTTGACACGAATCTGTCCGTTCTATTTAGATCGGGACGTAGCTCTGTTGCGGTCATTCTGATCGGAGATATGAGCTTCTAGGTCGGTCATCTCGGTTGGACTGAATTTCGTTCGGATGGTAGGTTTGTAATGGCATCACGTCAGCCTAATAATGTTTGGTGGCCTCTGCGATGAACTTCAGTGGATTCTTTAAGCTTTTCTGTAGTAATGGCCCAGCGTGTCCGTTTGTTAGTGAAACTATCAGCGAGGCAGACAACACACTCATCCAGAATAAGTTGATGAATGGAGCAGTGTGCTGAACGCTTTGAGGTCCAATTTGGTTGGCTTCCTGTTTCGATTATATTATCATCAGTCGTTAGATTTAAAACCACCTATCCAAACTAAGGCCCACCGTTGTATTTCGGCTCCAAACGCAATGGTGCTGATGACCCAGACGACTTCATGCCAGCATTTTTCAAAGAAGATGGGGAGGCGTTAGCAAATGCCTTGACTCAGTTGCTATGACTTGTGTGAACGACGGAAAATGTTCCCCTCCACTGAAATCACTGGACGGTAGTTCCAATGTTCTAGAGAGCGGCCTGAGGTTGCTTCGGAAACCCTATAGGGATTAGCTTGACCCCATTCATTAGTGAGACCTTTGCTTCCCTTGTATTTCGTTGACTCTTAATAGTTTAGGAGGTAGACATTAAGAAAGAACGGAAACGCCCTCGGTCTGGTTGGGGGGGGGGGCTTGTATTAATCAAATGCTCGCTCTCCTCCAAATGCTATGACAGCGTCACTTACTACCGGCCAACAGTTGCCGTTCTTCTCGGCTATGGAGGTGTGTTTGATTTAACCGATTGGCGTACACTGCTAGAGTCACCTAAAAGTAAGGGTCTATTAAATGAGTACGTAAACATGTTGATGCTTTATTTCCACACTTCACCTCAGGCTAGAGTCTACCTCAAGACTGTTCGTGTTCGTCACTTCTATTTAGTTTTGTCGTGGTTTAGATGACGGAGGACTGTGTGCAGCACTCAAAATATGAACGTGGACCTCCTACCCGTTGGAACACTAACTGATTTTCATTATGTTTGCAATAGTGGGTTGTTGTTTGACAACTCCCAAAGTGCTGTTTCATGCTCTACTCAGTAATCCCGAGTGCTTTTAGTAGCTTGAAAGTGCAAGATGGTTCCGCAAGATTGCTGTGATTACGTGAGCTTCATGTCAGACAATGAAGCTATGGGGGTTGTATATCGGTTTCCCTGCCTAGGAATCTGTATCAGCAGCAGCATCGTGAGTAGGATTAAATGGAAGTTCATATCTCCAAGGCTAAAGTAGTGTTCGCTGATATTGGACATCACTGATGACTGAGAGGCCTCTCTGAAGCTTAAGGGTTGTGTGTATAAGGTGACTGTGAAAGTTATGCTGTTCGACGGCTGCATAACTTGGTCGCCCAAGGTAGAAGACGTAAACCGTCTTCGAGTATTTCATCATCGTTGTCTTCGTTCGATCGCTCACATCGGGCGGCATCAGCAAGTATGCGACAAAGAAGTTAATTTCATTCATAGCTTTGTTGTATGTTTGCATGGTACAGGCCTCTTGATGTTGAATATTTAAGAGTAAACATGTTTGATTTTAGTAGTTAGATTCCGTTCCTTTCTATTTTTATTGGCTATAACTTGCATTTTCCTCCACGGTTGTACGACAGTTAAGCATAAGCGATATATTGATGTTCTCCGTGATGATGTCTTACCACGTCGAAGCCTGGAGGCGTACTTTTCACAGTCTAGCTCGATCATTTCCCCCTTATTTGGTTTAGTCCGCATGCCGTTGGTTGGGGGACTAAGCTGTGCACTGTCGTCCACTCACACCGTGTCGATAAGATGATTGCCAAGAAGGAATCCAATCTCATTGGATTCACTAAGCTTATCTTTTAGAATGTCTTTCATGACAAATTCGACGAGGATGAGAGAAATCGGACACTCTGTCAACTAACATTCAAAATGTTGGAAATCTGTGATCTTTGCCCATAAACTCTCAAGTTGTTTACTTAACGAACGTACAATGGTGTTAACATACTCACCCATTTCTCTGAGATTCGTTCACAAAGGAGTTCGTTATTATCAGTCAAACCAATGACAGTCTGTAGGCCTAAAAATGCTACGACAATTGACTATGTATAGAAGCGTCGGTGCTGCAATATCCATCGTAGCATGTGAGTTTGTTCAGTATACTTCCGACCGGGCCGTACTCCTAACCGTTCCTTGCGAGACTGTTTTTCACTGAGTTTAGTGATCCGACGCAAGATGAGGTCTGATCCCGATAGACACATGAGCAATTTTTATGATTTTCACACAGACTTTGGATTCCTATTTCCAAAACGGGACAAACTGTTGGTATGCACCAGTCACGTGGTGCTGCTGCTATCATGTATCCGTTCCATTTCTCAAATCTTCCGGAAGGATGTTTCCAATTCTGATATTAAACTTCCTCCATCTTTTTGGCAAGGGAAGGACAGAAGCGGTTGGACAAGCGTTTTATTGCGCTTCAGTTAGGTCCCTTCTGATTTTAAAGGAAAGCCAGCAGTCAAATCCGGTCATCCCCTATTATCTGATTGAGGTCATCTGAACTCTTCCTCATCATTCTCAGCTCATCTTTAAGACAGTGAGACTAGTTGGTGATAGGTGAGCCATCTTTTCGAATATGGTCATCGTAGCACCAGGTCGACGGTCGTCAAAAATCAAGAAGACTATAATTCTGTTACTCTCAGGTGAAATGGTTTGCTCCGATGGATTAGTCAACGACCAACAGCGTGATTGGAGCCCTCATAATTATTTGAAGTTCAACCTTAATAGAGTGACGCTATCAGTGGCTGGTCGGTGTATTATTGATTTTCATCCGCGGCTGTGATGTGCAGGGCAGTCTTCGTGTAGCAATGAGATATTCGACGTTTTGAGTTCATGGGCCGCAGTTTTGTAACATTCTTTCATCCTTTTTAATGCATTGTGTTGGGATACCGGACATACCACGCAGCTGCTTCTGATCCAAGGTGGATGACCAGGTTGAGCATTCAGTTTACTCGCTAGTATGATTATGTCTGAGTGTTTACTGCTTGAGATTGCTGACGGCGTTATAACTCACGTTCTTATTGGGATGTGAAATACCATCTGCTAGAACATTCGCCATTATTGTGAGCACATTTTCTGATTTGTGCCGGCAGACTGTAACCGATGTGCTAAGCTTGATAGCGCGCGATCGAATGCTTGTTGTTCTGGTTTGAAGCTCGGCTCGATCCCTAATCCTGATCGATCACGGGGTTCATCTTCGGTGTCACTGGAGCCCCTGAAGGAGAAGCGTTTGAATCTTCAGTTATCCGGAATTAAGCCCAAGTAAATGACAGTGCTAGAATGGTTGGTTCGCATACCAGAGAAGTAGCACACATGTAGTCCCAGACTCAAATATGCACCCATCAAGGTAGCTTGGTGATCTATTTTTCGAGGAGTTCCGAAAACAAATGGGAGGTGAAATAAATCAAAAGAGTGACTGTGCTTGGGAGGTAGATGACTTCTGTTACTTCTTGGTCGTTTTTGCCACGGAACGGGATCGATTTATGGGCCCTATCCCTAGTCCCTGGCTCAAGCGTCTGACTTCCGTGACAGTAGACCTTGGGGTTTCCGTGAGGGACGCCATCTGGAGCCAATTATTCAAGTCTGACTCACTTGGCAGTGAACGCTCTGTGTAGTCCGAGGGTGCAGTGATTAAGATTTTGATGCCTGCCTTTGGCTACTGTCGGATGTAAATTTATTATTAATAATACTATTGGTAATTGCATGAGGTTTTTGACTTATACCAGAGGTTTGTCTTCTGTATTGGTTAATACACCGATTGTCGCACTGGGCCGTTAGAATATTAGGGCGCGCTTTTTTAGTGTATCATTTTTAACCTCATTCTTTCTTAGTCTAAGGATGGCGGCACTGCACCCGCAACCGAGTTTTGCTGTATGCTCATAGGATCTTGTCTTACCACCTCATCACTTTTGTGACGTTGGCGGTGTGACGCATGATCCTTTCAATGTCATGGATTTTTGTCTGACTACTACTTTTTGGTTTAGGTGATGTTCTTTTTCACTTGGTTGGACCAAAGTTGTCCAGCGGGGCCAATCGAGTCAACGAACTGCTCAATTCTGATAATCAAATCAACGTGATAGAATAGGTCAGGTGTGCAACAGAAGGTGACTTTATTATACCCGTAACTGATGGGGGCTGTTTTCAAATGATACTGTGTGCCTTCTCTTTGGTTTTTAGTTTCCATGATCAGGACCCATGCTAATCGTATTGCATCGTACTTCAGGTGATCATTTCCCCGCACTTGGTGTTTTGTCAGCCGCCAAATGCGCCCAACAAGTGTGCTTATTTGAGGCTACTTACAAGTAGTGAGTAGTGAAGCTCTTAATTACAGTTATCAGAGCGGTTGCCGTCGCACATTTGACGCTCCATATTCTTGAGTGCACAAACAATGACAAAGGTTAAACAAATTGCGCACGTCACTTACATTAAGTTTGTACCATTTTCTTGTTTGGTTTGCACAGATTCGATCTGAGCGTTATGACTCAGATGATCAAACAAGGTCTGGCCTCTGTTAACCCGAATGTCCGAGCCAGCGCGATCTCGCTTGCGGGCAGTGTTCACGTCTCGTCCTGCAATAAGCAAGATCGTTTACGTTCCCTACTCGAGAATGAAAAGCCGGCCATTTTGCTTCGCCTGGAAGAGGAGTTTACTCGGTGTGAAAAGGAAGTGTTGAATCTACGCCGCACCCATGGAACCGAGGGACTTTTTAGTCCTAATTCTGACACTGACGGCAGCTCGGTAGGAACCGAATCATCATCCGGACCGAAATTAGCCGATGCCACGTTTGCCCGAGGTAGCGGTGACGCTGTCATCAGTCGTGACCATCGCGATAATGGTCGCACTAGCCTGGAATCGTTTGAACTGCGTGAGGGTTCAAGGGCAAGCGGTGATCAAACCGATAGGTGGAGCGAGACCACCCCTACGTGAGTATGTTTTTGGACGGAGGTGTGTATTTCTTAGTTAAGCGTTATCCTGCTTACGTAACAGAAGTGTTTTTAGATGGGTCATTGGTTCAAGTTGTATAATTGTGATTTTTGCGCCAGCGAATCTGTTTGTGCTTAGAGAGAAGCCCTGAGTCCGTTACAACATTTCCTATCAAGTAAGAACTAAATTATAGATCGGCGGCATGCGGAAGATATTAATTAACTGTCTTTGACTCTGGAGCTGCATTGTGTTATGAAAACTACCCTTGTGTACACAGCGTTGACACTATTGCTGTGTTAGAACAGCAGGGATATCCGATCATTTGTATGTCGTTTGTTGAATAAGGCATAGCAAGGATATTCACAAACGCAAAAGGAGGCGTTAGTAGTCTACTAGGCTATCAGAAGACTCCATAAATGTTTCTTTGATACTAGATTCAAAATTGTTACCAAGCTCTACATTATTTACTTGACCCCCACAAACCAATTGCTAAACCGTCGACAGCAATGATACAGCGATGGAGTCGAGTTCTAGCTGCATACGACTATGACATCGTTCATCGTCCTGGTAAACATATTTCTCAGGCTGATTTTTTATCACGGTATTCCAGTTTTTCAGTTGCTGAACCTTGTTTGCTTGCTTCGCCAGCTATTCCAATAAGCCGAGATGACCTGATCAAGACAACTAAAAAGTATTATGGCACGGTAACTGCCATGATGACAAAGGGTTGGTCGCCAATTATTAGGAAGAAAAACACTCAGCACTATTCCAGAACCGAGAGAAGTTGTCAATACAACCTGTTGGTGTGCTGTGTCGGAGAGATCAGTTGGTCATTCCACCGCCGCTACGGAATGCTGTATCCGAAGACTTGCACAAAGGTCACCTGGGCGTGGAGAAAATGAAATCACTGGCTCGACAAATGTGTTGGTGGCCAGAGATGAACTCGGATATCAAGAGCATTGAAATGAACTGCCACTCCTGCCTCCACAAAGAGTTGGAAACCCTGGCCGGACAGTTACTTACCATGGCAACGGGTGCATGCAGACTATTGTGGACCACTTATTGGTAACTGTCGCATTCTGGTGTTGATTGACTCGTACTCACGGTGGCCAGAAGTATTTACTACAACCTCATCTTCGACGTTATTTACTATACAAGCACTTCGTAAATGTTTCAATCGTGAAGGCATTCCGTAAGTCTTGATGACGGACAACGGATTACAATTTTGATCCACTGAAATGAAAACAGTGGCTTGACAACATCGGGTGTCGTCACTTGCGAACTGCGCCTCGGCACCCATGTTCAAACGGAGTCACAGAAAATCTAGTGAAAACGCTTAAAAGTGCCGTGAGTTCCACTAATCCTAAAACATTTGCTGAAGTGAATGTGTTTATCGATAACTTTCTGAGTCAGTACAGAAACGCAACTCATTGCACAACGAAGGGGAGCCCAGCGGTGCTATTTAAATCAAGGCGGCCAAGAGCATTACTTCAGTGTGTAGACTTAACGAATGTGATCTATTTTCGCCAGCTAGGCAGCACCGGAGACACACTGACGAAATTCACTTTCGAAGCACTGTAGACGTAGCCGTGGAGGTAGCAGAATATTTTGTGCTGCAACAGTTTGATGCCCCGAGAAGGTCAGAACGACTTGCAAATATGAATGCAGAGGCTTCTAGAGTGGGGAAAGGTTGTGGTGAAAATCTACTCGATTCACCGTTTATCCAAACCTCAACATAACAGTGTTGTGCCTTCCGTTATTCGTCAATGTGTTTGTTCCGTATTGCGCCAATTAACTTACAGTTGGTGACTGCATGTGCTAACACGACAGCCAATGACGGACTTTGATTTCTTTAATACTGTTGTACATCCATAAATTCGGTTTCACATTTCATAAATACTAACTGCTTACTGTTATCAGTACCAGGTCTTCTTCTTATTACTTGCGTGGGAGGTTTCAATTCAAGTATGATTCCCAGAACTATTCGAAGTCCCCAATTCCGAATATCACAGATCTCGTACTACTGTTAGAGCTTGATGCTCCAAAAGGTCATTGATCAAAAGGTATTTTCGAAGAGACATATGAAGGTCAACATGGTCTGGTGAGCGACGTCATTGTGAGGACATCTAGTGGACAATTTCGGAGAGACGTGAGGCAGCTGTACAAACTCGAGGGCGACCTTGTACCTTATGATCCAGAGCGAAAATTGTGACTGAAACGTTTCCCATGAAGTTTTCGAACGCTCGGCCGAATACCTCAACGCAGGGGAGGTACGTTCAAAAGCATGCTGCGATCGGATCAAGAACAACGTGCGCGACCGGATGAGTTATCGCTCGACCTGATCGGACCAACGGGCGAGGCAGGGCAGGCGAAATACGACAGACGGCCAGATCGGAGGCGTGGTTTTTCCAACATTTAGAGGAACACGACCACAAACCCCTGATCTGGCTGAAGACGGCAAAGGATCCGCGCGGACGACTAGCACGCTGGGCACTTCGGCTGCAAGAGTTCAACCTCACTATCGGACATGTCAACGGCACAAACAATGAGGTACCCGATGCATTGTCGCGACCGATACAGGAAAGTGAGCTGCCGACTGAAGCCATACCCGTGAACGCAGCATTCGTAGCCGATAAAGACCTCTTGGTCAATCAGCTGCAAGACCCTCAAGTACGCGAAGTATGTGAACATCTACTGGCAGGTACCAAACCCAAGACATTGACTCCGGGATTGAACGAGCTGCTACAGATCTGGGACCGGCTACACCTGGAGAACGGCAAACTTGTCGTCGATGTGGAGGTGCAGAGGGGACTTCGACCTCGGAGATTGCCATTTATTCCAGTGGACCAGAGGGACCGGGTAATTCGGCTTGCACACACAGATGTTCACATGGGACGAGAACGCGTGTTCGAACTGCTGCGGCGGAGGGTATTTTGGCC
>QNGE01001137.1:152142-165495 GCA_008508345.1 Paragonimus westermani | reverse complement strand
CCGGAATCCACACTGCTCCTCGGGAACATTCATCTCCAGAACGTTTGCATTCAGTCGGTTCAGGATGATTCTGGCAAGCACCTTGCCTGCACAGCTCAAAAGGCTGATACCTTGGTAGCTGTCGGTGCATTGCTTGCTACCCTTGCCTTTGAACAAGGGTACGATGAGGGCATCCTTGAAGTCTTGCGGCATCACCTCGTGCTCCCAGATGGAGTGAACCAGCTGGAGCAGAGCGCGTTCCAACGCCGGACCGCCAATAATCAGGATCCTTCCTGGCAGCCCATCCTCGCCTGCAGCCTTCCCGTTGCGCAGTTGACCAATCGCCCTCTGCAACTCCAGCAAGTCTGGGGCAAGAGCAAGCGAAGATTTGACGTCCTGTTGCGGCAGACTGTTAACAGTCGCCCAATCAATTGTAGTAGGGCGGTTCAACAGGCTGCCGAAGTGTTTGCGCCATATTCCCATGATGTCTTCCGGCTGGCTGCAAGAATAGCCGGTGTCCATATATATAAAACGATTTACATCTTTTTATCACTTTGCCATAATTCTCAAGGGAAACTAATTGTTTTAACTTCTGCTACTCCCTTCTTTGAAATGAAATAACTCGGCCAGTCCTGTAGTAATCCTTCCGCTAACACAACAGCCACGTCTACGCATACACAGACGCTAACTGTACTTCGGCCGTACAGTTTGTCACACACACACATCCTTTTTATTTGATCGGGCACTCATCACAAAAAGCCTTTCATTTACACACACATCAGTCGGACCAGTGACAGTTGATTCGAACAAAATTGGGTTTGCCAAGTACAAATCAAATTTACGCTTGACCATATCAATCAGATTGTATTAATTCGTGCACACCAGGAACTAACGTCCAAATCGTACGGCTGTCAATCTTAGTCTGAGGCAGAGATAGCTCCCAAACTTAATGAATTTCGCTGGTAGTAAACTCGGTTATATTTGTGCACCATCTAAAAGTTGTGCTTAAGGCAACTGAAGAAAATAGGATTATGACAAGACCGAAATAGAGAAGAGAAAGGCAACTGGAGCAGCGACACAGCGTTGTTTGCCATAGTCATGGATGTGCACAATTGTGAACGATTCGTTAAAAAGCGTTATGAACTGGAAGACGAGAACACACACATAGGACCATTAGTTTCAATGCTGGTGATTATGCCTCTGCTGAGGAAATCGATCCACTCGTAGTCGTACCCTCACTCAAAGGAACTGTCTCGAAGCTTCCTTAATATACGCCCATTTCTTCAATTTCATGAGCATTTCGCAGATACTCATCTGGAATCTAACGATTTAATCAAAATCGAGACGAACACCCAACACGCTCTTTTGGAATCCACACACTAAACAGTGATCACTAACTGAATTTCTGTTTACACTTCATTCACATCGCCATGTAGGAAGCACATGAATGAATTTGCCTTAACCGTGCACCAATTTTACAAACCTTTATTTTGTTGGTTTAAAACAAGTGGTGTGGACTATGCAAAGGGAGTCCCTCGTCTTAACTATGATTACGTAGCTCCATGGTTTTGATAATTTCTAGCTATTTTTCTTCTTTGGTCCTATAGAGCGGATGTTGATCGCCTTAGCCACAGATAACATTATCTTTCTGAGTCGTTTATTGTGTATCGGTAGTATTTTAAAAGGGGTACTCCAGCGTCAACTGTTCGCTCACTTTCCTTTTGGTGTTCCAACACTGCATTGTTGATAGATCTGACAGTGCCGTTATTTGGGGCGATTTTTTGTCAATGCTCAACGAGACACTTATTTTTTCATTGGAATTGTAGGAAAGTTTTCTTTTCTGAATGTACGGTTAACGTGAAAACGGTCGCATCTTTGTTCGACAGCACCCGCGTGTGTGATTTGTGCTTTGGAACATGAAGAGCAATGTGCCTGTCCATCTGTTCGCTGCTCATTTCGATGACTGTGACTTCATCCGGCTTTTCATTCGATGTTGCGAGGCGTACAAGTGACAAACAGGGCCAATCGCCATACACCAAACTGTTTCGTTCATGGTTTAACGATAGAAGGTTGTTTCAAAAGGAATTCCAACCGACCTATTATGTTTTGTTGTTACAACCTTCACTCATTAGTTATAAATGTGGTTTGCCGTCCACTTGCTGACTTAGATTCTGGTCCAAAAATCGTGAATAACTTGTCTGGTACGAACTGTCAGGTAAGCACGCTTCAGATAATACCCCAAGACTCGGCTATGGGCTGCAGTCGTTTCCTACCCAATCTGGATGCTATCTGATATCGCTTTTTTACACCGACCCTGTCTTTGGCGAAAACTCCACTGTGCTAGGACACTAGATTTGCTGTGTTTTCCTTTGTCTCGTTTATGATGTTGTTTATGGTTTGCACTAGTTATGCAACTGTGCGCCCAGTCAAATTCGGGCCAACACGTTATTGTTGGCAACCGTGACGCCTACCCTCATCTTTAACCAGTTAATTGGTTTAGTGGTAAACATGTGTTTTTAAGCGATGGATTGTTTCTCTCCTCAAATGATCTAGTTAGTGGCATTCGTTTGTTCTGTCAAACTTCTACCCTAGATGTTCTTAGGTCAGTTCACTTAGTCTAAATTCAGATGTTCAAGCAAATCTAGGCAAGGATCTGGTACTTCACTACTTTTTTAAATCCCTTGACGAGCGCAGTAGTAAGCCGAAACATTACTCAGCGTTGTTTACCAACTGTTACGAGCATATTGTGTTCGTCCAGTATTTGGACGTAAGCTGTACCACCAACTGATTAGTGCTGATACCTCTGTTCGTCAAATCAGTTTGACTTGTAGTCGTCCTGTGACTGATGCCCATGAGTAACCCCTTCTCCTACGAAATCATCCAGTCAATTATCTTTTTCTTTGATTCAGGAAGGGTGTCATTCGTGCGATGTCGCCTCGATTGCAACCCCCACATAGTCTAACTCCGAGCCTATTTTTTGTGGAACCCAATCAAACCGCAGCCTTGATGGAAGCAAAGCAGATACGTCTGTCCCAGTTAAATAAGGTATGCATATCTATATACACTGCTTCCTTTTAACACAGTCGCTTTCTACCACCAGCCTCATATGTATGTCCAAATAACAACTGGTTCTAACTTCCCTTCCTTTTGCAGACTTTGTGCATCGATTTGGACAGATTGCGTAATATGTTTTCGGAATTGCATGCAAATCCTCAGTTGATTCAATGCTTATTCGCTCCAGACGTAGATTCTCGCCTGGAAGCACTAGACAAATTGACAGCCAGTCTGGACGAAGCGGCATTCGCTGATGCAGATCCATCCGCGTTGATTTTGACATACGCTCATTTTGATTTGTTACTGGCCTGGACAATCGGAGCGTGTTTTGCCTATGGGTCGGCGTGTGAGCCAGCCTGCCAGGCAACGCTTCCTTCTTTGGCCGACTCCCGTGCTTTGATCAGCCGAGGTAAGCTTTTCTTTGTTCTCCATATCAACCAAACCAGCTGCCGTGCTTAGTTGTACGGATTATTGCTTCCGAATCTGTCATTTAAGTGTCTTAAACCGACTATTCGACTTGCTGTCGATTTGTGTCTGATAATTGTAGCCACAAATCAGGAAGTCTGTTTAACGTAGATTAGGAAACACACTTTTTGTCCGTCGTTTAATTTGCCCAACTTTCGTGGCGTATGAGTGAACGCCATTAAAAGGTGATGGAGCACTACTTTCTTTTCATTTCTGTGTAGGAATTTTCAAAAGCCACAGCTTTTGTCGACTTAGGTAATCTCTTGTGACTTGTGTTTCAAAATGCTGTGCCACTCTGTGATTGCTACATCTGATTTTTCATAATGGGTGGTGAAAACTGTCTTCGATCATCCGACAGTTGATGTCTGCATTCACTTGTTCCTACTGGTGACACCAGTGGGTAAACTGTAGTGAGCTTGCGAAGCCGACAGTTAGTAGCCGGGATCGTGCAAATAAAATCGCCTAGTTTCTCATCAGTACACCTATATAGTTGGCTGATCCACGCTCTTTGAATACTAATTACTCACGTGCCATACAGACAATTCTTTCCATATTCAAGCCAATCGCCGGAATGTGAGGTGGGCCAACTGAGAATTGGCACTGAGCAGTGATTCTCAACCTCCCGGTTGCATGATATAATTTTGCACTCTTGCTCACCTTAGCGATGACATTGTCTGGTATCTATCAAGGCCCGTCCACTCGATCTCGATTGAACTGTGCTGTCACTTCAATGGTAGTAAATGGCCAGCAGAGCTATCACATTCAAATGATGTACTTAGCCAATGCGCAACTGTTGGTGAAATCTTCTCTTCTCCTAAAAATACAATGCTGGCAATGAAAAACTATTAAGGGTTCAGGCATCCGTGTTTCCAACATTAAATGTAGTGTTGAATTATATCCCTAAAATATTACCGACTAATCTGAATTCCATTTTCCAGATGAGTTGTTACGTCCGATGAACCGCTAATCTCCGAAGTAAAACTGAGACCAGACATCCCTTTGAGCTCAGTGTTCTGCCAATTACAAATGACATTAACGAATTTCAAGAAGAATTAATCGATCCGTGAAAAAATTGACTTTGGATAACAAAATTTGCTTTACTACAGTGGGCAAAGTTTTGGGCAACGTTGCTATGGAACGTGGTTTTCAATGACAAAACGAAAACGCTCTACTGTCATTCTGAGAAGCAGAATTTAACAATTTCTGGACAATTCAAAACCAGAGCAAGGAACAAACTTGATCCTCAGTATGACTTACAATGAGCTCTTCCCGTTGATATGTTGGTTGTTACTGTTGTCTGACCGGTTTTGTCCGTGAACTATACGTAGTAAATGAGGTAAAGAAGCGGCTACGCTGTAGATATCTTCTGGTACTCATTTGCAGTTCGGTTTGTTTGTAACGTATTGTCATCTCGACCTTTGCTGAGGAAAGTCACTGTCCCCAGGAAATGCGGGAATTTTTAGGGAAAATTGGGCTCACTATTTTCAGTTTCCCAAACTTCCGTTGTTTTCTTTCATTTTTAATTCCGGCGCGCAGATATGATTAGTCCGTTGTATCACCCAGACTTATATTCCCTTCAAAACCTATGAATGAGGCTGTGGGTCTTGCACTTTACCTTTCCTGCCGATCAAGCAATGACGCTTGTTCTGAAGCCTTTTTTTCATGCCGGTTAAAAATTCTATGCTGCATGATTGCCATTCGCTACCCATTCTCATGGTACCATATTTTCCCTGCTGTTCCTACTCCACTCCGCTGTTAATCTCTCCATAACGTCCCTGATTTCCCCTATTTTCTCAGGAAGTCGTGCACCTATTTGGTGTCAAACAGTTGCTTTACATATTGCTTCTTACCCTCCCTATTATTTTATCTAAGCTGGGACTCTTTATGGTTATCTATCAAGGTTGTTATCGATGAAAGCGGTGTTAACTGTTTTGAAGGGAGCATACTTGATCGTATGTTTGTTTTTAATTCCCCATCACGTTTGCACTTCATGTAGAAGGAGATAGCTTCTGTTGTTTATAAAAAGATTCCAGACTGAATTGTTGCATTACCACAATACCGAACACACAGTACCCATGTGATTACCACATATTTTTGTTTCGAGTATTTCGATTTAGGTTTGCTTGCATTATTCAAGCCACTCTGTCACTGCTGTATCCTCGCTCGTGCTGTCTTCTAACTTCTCACTGACCCACATCTCTTTTCAGTTACGTTGAATAAGCCTCCATCTCACCGCCGTGAGCTGCTGACCGGTATGCTTCTCATTCATATTACAGCCGGAACGTCAGCATTCGATCTTCAGTTCTTACTTACCATTTTATGAGCACGTTAAGCTTTAGGAAAGTCGCATCAAGCATAACGATTTGTTGATCTTTGTTCTTGGTCACTCGTGGACTCAGTTTGTTCGCGCGACATGCTCTTTATTCTCTTTATTCTGTTCTTTCTTGCGTTGAAACCCGGTCCACTGATACGTTTTCAAACTCAAAGCCTGTGTATTTCCGTTCTCCTCTGTTCTAATGCTCTTTTTGGGTCAGGTTTGCAATACCTCACTGTTGTGATCCATCTGTTCGCACAAGCCGAGTTCCAACTGAGCGATCAAGAAATGGATCTTCTGTTACACGCATGTCTCGCGGAACAGGCACCCAGCCTCCGTTCGGGTCTGGCACGTCGTGCGGCCCAACCAACATTATCAGATGGTATCTCCGATTTGATTCGTCTGTTGCGTCAAGTCTATCCGGCCAGTTTGTTGATGGATCGAATCGCCAGTTTGCTGCATCAGTGTAACAGTGCTGCGGGCAGACTGAGTAAGCGCACCGTACATTTGTCTGTATGTCTGTGCGTAGCTTTACTATGTTGCTGTATGGGCTGACTGTCACAGGTCGCTACTTCCCCGGGTGTGTTGAACTTCAGTCACAATGTAGTCACAAGCAAATTCTTAACTATTGTCCAGTAGAGCATACTCACTGCTCGACTGGTAAATTGACTTGTGTACGTAGTGCTTAGCGAAAAGCGTACGTTTTGAGATAGTCGGGTACGGGAAGGTTGTATATTTGGGGATGTTGCAAAACCCGCCCACTCCGCAGTGTCAGAACTATCCCTGCCCGTGGATTAGTGTCGTTCATAAAGAATAACCTTCGGAATGTACAGTCTGTTGCCACATGTACATTACTGTATTATTGATGAGTTTTTCTAGCACGGTGTTTATCAACGCTGGCGATGTTGCCCTTCATATGACAATACTTGGACGTATGATGGGCGATGATGAAAAATTGAGCGGGACTGAGGTGATAGGTGGATCCCTCAAACTTCTGAATATGAGTGACTTCCCACCTGATTTTTTATGAGCTGGTATAGTTGCACCAAGCCCGTTAATAGATTTCACGTCTGGACATGCTTAATGGAAGTGTTTTATTGTCAGCGTTCTGATTTTATTGCTCACCTGGAGCATGTTAAGTGAGAGTAGCTATGGGGCTAGGGTGGCAGCGTCAGAGTTCGGGAACCACTAATCTGCAGTGTGTGGTTTCATTATATAAATTAGGTTGCGTACGTTTTGCACTACCCAGGGAGACGCTGGGCCATGTGTATACTGTGGTGCTATCAGGCCACCTAAGCCTAGGCGAGTGCAATTGGAATAACAGAGGTTCGGATCTGCAACTGTACAGTTAATATTGAATGCTAATACGACTAAGCTACGGGCATCTGTATTATTCAAAGGCGTGATCAGTTTGTGACAAATAAATGGATTACTGAAAAGCAGTAAGGGATTTTGATTTTCATATAAATTAAACATCACTCACAGCTGATCGCGCAGCTGTGGCATTCCCATAGAATTTCCAGTCGGCCGCTTCCAAAAATCAGCACTAGACTCGAATTTCGCTCTCATCAAGACTGATCAGTGTTGCTGTGTCTCCGCTCGAGGCAATCAGAAAACGGGATCATTACCCACGAGCGAAAGTGGTTGGGCGCTCACATATGAAAATTCAATCGTGCCTAACATGAGGTCCATGACGCAGCGTTCAGTACGGTTGCTTCATCAAAGCGTAGCCATAGTTGAAATCCCGGCCGTGACAAGCATATGCACTGCTGACGAGCTCTAATGGAAGCGAAACTCCAGTCTATTGCTTCTTTTCGAAGGCGGCCGACTGTAAAGTCTGTGAGAATGCGACTGCTGCGATCAATTTTGAGTGATGTTCAATGTATACAGATAAATAGACTTATAGAATTTCATCAGTGACCAGCCAGATTAGGCTCTGTTCTCTGTTATGTGAGTGTATGCTATGAAAAAGGTGATCATAACTATTTAGCTACTTTCATTTTCCGACAGTAGCAAAGTAGTATGATCGGAACCTATTGCCATGCTTTTTGTGGGAGGCTTTTATATATGCTGACCTATCTTACCAAATATGTGAAGTGGTAAGCTCTTCTAACTGCTTCCTGCTTGTTTTGTTATTTAGGCTTCTGGTAATCGGGCAACCGGAGTTCATTTATAGGAATCGGATTTTACGGAACATCTCTAGTTGTTATGGAAAGTGATGTTCGAATAACAAACATATCAGAGCTTGGCGAATAGTATGCGCACGTCCTATAATTCTGTTGGTTTTGACCCCTTATATCTTTACCAGGGATACACCGTGAGATGACTAATTCTTGAAATCTTCGTTCATTGAACGTGTTGTTCGCTAAAAATTACCGCTTTATTGAAACATGATAAACAGAGGAGTGATCCTTACAAGTAGCTATGATTTGGTCAGCAAAGGCGTAGATCACCGTTGTTTTGACGGTCAGCTGTAGGCACACGTCACGCCAAATGAAGAAAGATGGTGGTGTGCTTCGAGCGCCTTACGCAGGGCACCGAACAACGGAAGTTTCGAGGTTTTCATGAACCTCAGTCAGACGCTAAAAATCTTGTTTTGTACAGGTGGTAGGCGTCAAAATACCGGCAAGCAAAGTGTGATCGTCACTGAGAGAGTTGATTTATGTTGATTAGTTTGATTATTGAACAGTACGTTGTAAACCGCAAATATATGGACACAGTGTCGTGTTCGAGGTGGTTGTTTTGTGGTTAATCAAAGCGTCAAAACTCACACCACCCGGTATCCTTGTTTTCTTACTTGAGCCATGCCGCTAGTTTGCCAGCTCAATTTTCGTCTCTGTGTACTATTATGTGCATACTGTCCACCACTAAGAGGACGGCTCATCGTAACTATTGATATGCATGACTGACCTTGGAACACTGCGTATCTCATGTGGTAAATTGTTTTTCAACTGTACATTGGGGTTTCTGGTTGAAACAGCATAGTGATTTGCGACTAAAATGACTGATTTCGAGGAGGAAAGTAAGCGACCCCAACTGTCTACCGTGTTGCCATAGGGGTCACTTTTGTTGGACAATGTACGTGTGTATGCTGTTATGACAATTTTTTTCTATCAAACGATAGACAATGAAAAGCTACACTCAGGAGTAAAACAGACTTACAACTTACTAAAAGACCGACCGAAACCTAGCAATTTTCTCATGGCATCTAAGACACCCCAAGGTGTTTTTAGATTTGCCACGCTATTTATGGACTCTGACGCGAAGTTTTTATAGCCATGTTGTCAAAACGATGAACGTCACTTGGCTTGCCACACTTCTGTGGCCTTGTTGTTATTTTCAACGTGTCCTATTTGATCATTTTATCCATGTATGGATGCCGTAATGTCTCGTTTCTCTCTTGACATCTTGAAAAGCTTGCCTACAGGAGCTTCTCAGCCTGTTGCCTCGCTTCGGTGACGCTCGTGGTCTCAATCTGGGCTTTTCCATCAAACTGGTTGCCCAGCAAATCGCCGATCCAAATCCGAACGTGCGCCAGGCGACTTTAGATTTTCTACAGTTGGCACACAAACTGTTGGGTCAGACGTTTTGGAGCAGTGTTGGTCATGTGAGTACACGGTCTTGTTTGTTTCTCAGTCAAGTGACCGTATTACACTAATTTCCGATCCAAGTTTTAGCCACCTTCTTCAGAGTCCTTCCTATTCGGAGAAAATTTAGAAATCACCTCGCTTCCTCAAAATTAATCTTACTACCTAATGACTGACGCGTTCTCATCCCTCTGTCACTTTGGGTCCTTTGCTTGAGACTATGGACGGAGGTCGGTTCATCACGACACATCTCGTGAATCTCCGTGGCTAGTCCACGCATGATTTTCTAAGCTAGTGCGCAGCTGGGAATGTTAAGGAGGATGACGACTAGTCTCAATGATGTGAATGTTACCTGCTGATTAAGTTAATTGTCTCTGAAGTAAAGATACATAATAAAGCCGGACCGTGTAAATAACGTGGAAAAATCTGTCTTGTGAATGACGTTCTAACATCCGTTGCACTTTGCTTGTTGGGTTACAAGACGCACTGGACACCTCAATAGTGATTGTTTGGATTTATATATATATATATATATATATATATATATATATATATATATATATATATAACAAATAAGTTGTTACTTTTTGTTTTCATTGTTAAACCTGGGCCTCCCTTGGTTTGCTGTCCATGATAATGACCCGTGCGCATCCACTCAGTGGTGTTCTTGGTGTGATGTGGTTCGTCTCGTGTGCTTTTAAACCGACGGTTTCCGATTCTGAAATGTCGTTTATTAACTTTGCATATCAATCGCCCAGTAATCACGTAATGCAGCTCTTATTCACAAATTCGTTATCTATCTCCATGTGTTCTTATCTATCACCACAATTGTTTTTTCTGCCTTCCCAACGTTTACTATTCCGACTTTGGGTCTATTTTAGCTAGCTGTTCTTGATAGAAAATTGTTGGAACAGCATCTAGGCGTAAAATCCTCTGATTTGCCTTCCCACTCAACGAATTCGCCGCTTCTGTGTACAACCCCACGAATCCGTACTGGTGTTCACACAATCGATCCGTCGCAAATGTCACATCTCGGTCCGGGTACCGAGACGCGCTTGGGGTGAGTAACATGCGTGCTTTGTACCTCTTGACCGTTCCCGTATTTTATTACACACGTGACTTGTTCTCATTTCGAATCTCCTTTATTTATGTTGTCACTTTTTCGAGTTATCCGCTATTTGCAACTGTTCTTCCGTTTTTGGACAGCTCTTTTCGTGATCACAGTCCACCACCGGAACACAGTTCGCCAGCAGCTTTGGCTATCCTACTGCCGTTGCTTCGTGAGCGCAACAGCACAGCGGTCAGCGCGGCCAATCGGGCTGCGGCCGCCGAACAACTCGACTTTGCCCTAAATTGCCTGGTTAATCAACTCAGTGTGAGGCAACGAGATGAAGTGGACGAGAATAGCGGCGATGTGGAATTTGATGTTGATACATCAGACGAGACAGAAGTGTTGGACAACGCGATCCTTGGGGCTTTGGTCGATTTAGAAACACTGATTTTAAGTAGGTTATTGAACTCCATAGCTTGATAGAAGACAATGAAATTCAATATAGCCGCTTGATTAACGCCTAGCTTCGGTCATTGTCAGCTGTCGCCGGATTTAAAAGCATTTGTGGTCGTGAAGTACCTCACTAATCAAATCTGGCCAGGTTTGTCACCATCGCTTGCTTCTGTTCTTGCCTTCATATTTAGGCCCGCCACATTAACCGATAAATTGAAAATTGCTTCGAATCGCAGTCGAATCATTTCTGCCTTGCAGATGACCTCCATTGTCAATAGTTGAGCACTTGTGTACTCAAGCGACAAGCCGATCTGAAAAGTCACCGGGACTCGGAAGGGTTGATTTTGTATATGTTTAATTACCAAATTGGTAGATAAACAAAAGAAGCTTGGGTGATTCGATCAATCATTGTCAAACATTTATTGATTAGGATCAGTCTCCTGAAAGTGGCTGTCAAACATTGTTGTTTGACAGGAAAGGCGAACGGTAGTCGAGAACAACAAAAGCCATTCCTTTTGCACGTAGGTCCACTCTGCACTATTCCCTTCATTCCTTAATCTCCGTGAGACCTAATTGATTATTTCATGCTACATGGAATTTTTTCCGTCGTGATTTTCACAGCCTTTAGGCATCTGAACAGTATGGAAATGAGCAAATCGTGGTTATAATTTTAACTCGATCGATGTGTGCATGTGCTGTCTTGTCAGCATTCACAATACGCCGACTACAAATTTTACCTGTCTAGTCGTGATCTACTGAGAACACTGCCTCTGTTTTCTTGTCCTTCGCAAAGACTGGACCCCATACTAAATCCACTCTCATGCACCTCAAGCATGTATTTGTCGACCGTTCCAAAACGTGTCGATCGTCCAATATTATCTTTCTGTACTCGTTTTTCGTTCGTTTTTGATTACCGATTATGGCGCCCATTATGTTTACTAGTCTATATTCCCTGATTACCTGTCGACTTCGACTTCATCAGTCGCCAACGCCCATCACAGCATCATTGTCATGTTACTGTATTATGGTTCGGAAGCGTTAGTTCCCCCCCCCCGTTTGCCAACTGTTCACTTGTACCGCTATCGTAAGCTCTATTCCGCAATGCTCATCGATAAATCATCAGATTGTCGTCACAGATTGTTTCACACTGGACGTATTGCTTTTAGGGTGACAGAGATCTATGCTGTCTTTGATGGCGGCTAAGAACTTGTCAGGTAGCCGTTGGCTATGTCGACACTCAAGCATTATTGGAAAATTAGAAGGTGATTACTTGACCGTGAACGTCGATCAAATTCACTAACCCAAACTCTCTAACCGCGTGGATTCATCGCGCCAATTGTTCGTTGTTGAGTTCCGATTTCACTAATTTAACATACCAGGTGGCTACTTGATGGCATGACCAATAAGAACGAAGATAGACACGAATAAGTTAGGACTAGTGGACTGCTATTCTCTCAGGCTTGGGTTCCCTTGACACATCCAGCCATTTGCTGGAAAACCCTGGTGGATACGGCGGTCAATTCACTTCATTCACTCGGGTGTTTTTATTGCTTGATTGAGTTCTCCGTGAATTGGTCGAAATTAATGGAGCAGAATGGTGAAAGCCGCAAGGAAACTTTCTGGTAGGTGCCGTCGTCCTCGCACTTTCGTTGTGGTCGTTTGTTTATAAGATGTAAGCATTGCGGTATTCATCACGTGAATTTGAAGTTGGAAGTCTCAAAGAACGAGTATGATCCCCTCTGTTTTCTTTAACGTAGGGAATATTACGCTCATTGTTGTAGGATAGTCAACCTTTCTTCACTCCCACTGCTGTTTCGCTGTCGATACTGGCGATGATCGTTCGACAATCCTTAGAATCTCCTCGGCGTTTAACTTCAGAGGTCAGCCGGGTACCAATAGAACTTGACATCCCGAGGTCAAATCAGAAAGATAACGATCGCAAACAGCTCCGTAATGTTCCTATAATTTAAACCAATACATGGATATCAGCAAATACATGAGTATATATATATATATATATATATATATATATAATCAATGTGAACTGTTACATACGTTCGAAATTGTATGTCCCGAGATAGTTTTCGACCGTCGGTGGTCGAGCACAAACAGAAAATGTTCGAACTCAAGATGGCGGCCAAGATACCTTCATGCGGGCAGAATTACATCATCATCAAACATACTGTAGCGAGAAGGCGTCCAATAAAGCACAATCTTTATTGTCCAAATCGCCAGTCACATGCAACGCGCGCTCTCTCGTTTATGAGTCATAATTCCAACCCACAACACCCCCCGGTTTCCGTTCACACGTCGTGTGCACTTCTGACCGGTTTACGTGTGTGATCGGTGCCTTCTATCGGGGGGTTTTCCGCTTGCCATTCCTCGTCTGTTTGTCCGATTTCGTTGCGCGATGGCTCGTCCGGCTGCTCGTGCTGTCCGCCATCCACCCA
>QNGE01001137.1:126019-148644 GCA_008508345.1 Paragonimus westermani | reverse complement strand
CTTGTCCTCTTCTTGGTTCCGCATTCATCTTCAAACCTTCCAGTGACTTCTCCAGCTGCTCCAACTTCTGTTCGAGCTCCGTGACTTCCAGCCGTCCAACTTGCGTCCGCATGGGTTGGCGTTGTGCAATTTCGACAAGCCGTTCGGTGTCCGTGATCCCGCACGACTCGGCCATTCGAATGCTCTCCTGCAACTCCGGCGGCAAACTCTGGATGAACAGCTCCCTCACATATCTACACTTCGTTTTCTCATCTGCCTCCGGTAGGCCCAGCGTCAACTGTCGTAATAAATATTGATAGTGAACATTGGGGTCCTGAGTGTCGCAAAATGTGGAACCGTAAAAGTGATTCATTGCTCGTTGTCGGTCTTGTTCGTGAATCAGTGCGGCCCGTGTTTCCTCATATGTTGTTGCGACCTTTGTGTTTGCCCAAAGTATAGACAGCTTTCGCCCGTCCGGTGAGCAGCGTTCCCAACGGCGTCAAAAGTTGTGGTTCACCTTTTAACCCATTGCACGCCGCAATCGCCTCAAATTCTGACAGCCAATCTTCCACATCTCCGTCCGCAAACTGATTTGGCCAAGGCAACTTCATTGCGTTGTGTTCAGGGCACGGCACCAGTGTAGCGAGAAGGCGTCCAACAAAGCACAATCTTTATTGTCCAAATCGCTAGTCACATGCAACGCGCGCTCTCTCGTTTATGAGTCGTAATTCCAACCCGCAGCACCCCCCGGTTTCCGTTCACACGTCGTGTGCACTTCTGACCGGTTTACGTGTGTGATCGGTGCCTTCTATCGGGGGGTTTTCCGCTTGCCATTCCTCGTCTGTTTGTCCGATTTCGTTGCGCGATGGCTCGTCCGGCTGCTCGTGCTGTCCGCCATCCACCCACTGTCGGCCTTGACCGTATTCCAATATCGTATCGAGATGATCCTCTAAATGTTGGAAAAACCACGCCTCCGATCTGGCCATCTGTCGTATTTCGCCTACCCTGCCTCACCCGTTGGTCCGATCCAGTCGAGCAATGACTCATCCAGTCGCGCACGTTGTTCTTGATTCGATCGCGGCGGGCTTTTGAACGTACCTCCCCCCGCGTTGAGGTATTCGGCCGAGCGTTCGAAAACTCGCACCCTTGACCTGTCTGTGCACCATAATACTACTCACAGAAAAGGAGGAAGTAGGCGGAGAGTGAGAAGAAAGTCCAAACGGATGTTACACTCCCCCTTGTGTTCTGGGCTGTGGACCGCAGATGTTCTAACCACACAACATCATGGGAAACGTTTCAGTCATAATTTTCGCTCTGGATCATAAAGTACAAGATCGCCCTCGAGTTTGTACAGCTGCTTCACGTCTCTCCGAAATTGTCCACTAGATGTCCTCACAATGACGTCCCTCACCAGACCATGTTGACCTTCATATGTCTCTTCGAAAATACCTTTTGATCAATGAACTTTTGGGGCACCAAGTTCTAACAGTAGCACGATATCTCCCCTTCTTAAATTGGGCTCAGTGAGTTTCCACCGCTGAATGGTCTGTCACGCTGGTAGTTATCACCTCAGCCATTTGCTCCAAAACACGTTGGTTCGGTATTGCGTCACTCGCCATTGTCTGTTGAACTGATTTCCGTTGACTACAGCGGCTGTGGGTACTGAAAGGTCGTCTCGAAGCAGAAGCAGTTTACTCGCGTTAGAACTTACTGGTCATCCGGACCGTCTCTCTGTTCGACCAGAAGTCGGTCGTTGAAATTCCTTTCAATCTCGAGTAGTGTGGTGTGTAAAACTTCGTCAGACACCTTTCCCTCCCGTGCTGTCATCAACAGGATCCGTTTTATTGTTCAGGTGATCCTTTCCCACACTGCACCTCAGTGACTCGCTTTTTGTGCTTTGAACTCCCAGTCACAGCCGTGAGCTCTCGGAGATTTGGGTATTTTTCTCTCCTTCCACATCAGCAGCAGTTTCTTGACATCCTGGGACGCTCCTGCAAACTTCGTTTCGTTGTCACTGTACAGTTTTCGCGGGCAGGCCTCGTCTCGCAACAAACCGATGAAAGGCACAAAAATGAATCATTATCCAACGAGTGTGCCACTTCAATGTGTACTGCCCTCGTGCTGAAACACGTGAAAAGACAGCTATAGCGCCTTTCCGTTCCGCGTCCTCGCTTAACACAAATGGGTCTAAAGTAGTCAACCCCCGTGGTGGTGAAGGGGCATACCTCCATCTCAGTCTGATCAGCTGTAAGTGGAGCCATGGCCTGTTGACACGGTTGGGAGAGCCATCGGCGGCGCTAATAACAATCATATAGAACACTTCTGATCGTCCTGTTGGCTGTTGTTATCCAGTATCGTTGTTGTATAGCCAACAGAATATAACTTAATCCCACATGACCATCGGTTTTGTGATAGTGACGAATTAATAAACGGGTCACAAAGTGTTTCGCATGTAGAACAATCGGGTGCTTCGCATCGTAAGGTAAAGGAGATTGTTGTAGTTGCTCACCTGCACATAAAACCCCATTGATTAAAAATGGGTTTAGCCTTTGAAGTTGGCTGTGACCACTACGGAGGGCTTTCTTGATCGATTCGGGATGTATCTTTATCGTTTCTTTACTACACCAATGAGTCTGAAGTGTCTTCAATTCCGAATGAAATACTTGCTGCTGCACTAGCCTACATATCATATTCGTTGCCTTGTCAAATTCTGAGGCGGCCAGTCTTTCTGTGGGAACCGTTTGTCTTTTTCTGGACACAAACCGCTTGTTTTGAAAAAGCCATGCGACCGTTCCTATTGGTTTGTTCCACAATGCTATATCCTCAAACTTCTGCTGGGTCAGTTTAATCGTAACGACGGCCGCTGCTAACTCCAACTGGGGCATACTTGTCAAGCAAATGGGAGCCACTCGAGCTTTTGCTATTGTCAGGGAGCAGTGTTTATTTTGGAAATCGTTGGACATCACGAGATAAGCGACTGCGCCGTATCCTGTCTCGGAAGCGTCGCTGAAGATGTGCAGCTAGAAATCACTACGTTTTATTCCGTTTGGTTTAATGCACCTTTGCAAACAAAACTGGCTGAGGCACGGTAGTGTTGCTATCCACTTTGTCCTCAAAGCTAGTCCTTCAACGTCAATAGGATCGTCCCATGACACGTGCAACTTACATAGTCGCTGGAGTATGCATCGAGCAATCATTGTAACAGGCACAATGTATCGGAGTGGGTCGTAGATCGAAGAAACATAGAAAAGTATGTTCCTTCGAGTGTCCATCGGTTGCACGTCAAACCTGTAAGCGTCATTCGTGAGGTCCCACTTCAACCCCAATGCCCTCTGCACGTTTAGTTCACCTAGGTTAAGTGGCTGTGTTGATACCGTATGTTCCGATTTCGGTTACAGTGCTAATAGTCTCTCGTCGTTTCTTGTCCACTTTGTGAGGTTGTAGCCGCCTCTTGCCAATAGGGTTTTTAGCTGTTTGGCGGAGTCTCTAGCATTATCAACAGTCGCTCTACTGACTAAACAGTCGTCCACATAAAAGCTCATCTTTGTGATCCGCAGGATATCTGCATCGTAATGATCGGTGTTGTCTGAAATGGTTCTTCTCAAAGCAAACGTAGCACAACCAGGAGACGAATCAGCGCCGAATAGATGAATGCACATGCGGTATTCTATCGGAGAGCCGTTCATCTCAGCGTTCGCCCACCCGAGAAATCTTAGTGTATCGCGGTGTTTATCTGGCACGTGAAATTGATGAAACACTGCTTCGATGTCTGCCATAACCGCACTCTTCTCTTGTCAAAATTGCAACAACATACCAGTCAATGAATTTGTTAGATCCGGCCCCGATAGCAGCTGATCATTCAAAGATTTGCTTGCATACTTTGCTGCGCAGTCGAAGACAATTCCCAGCTTCTGTGGCTTAGCAGGATGGAACACGGGATGATGGGGTAGATAACATCGACAACTAGTTATCTCATCCCCAGGAGCTAACTCGGTATGGCCCCGACTGACGTACCCACCCATTACGCGAGAATAATGCTGTGCCAAATCACCACATTTCATAAGGCGCTGTCGTAGCATGTGCAGACGTTTCAGAGCGATGAACCTGTTGTCAAGTGGCAGGAAGGATCCAGGACGCCAAGGGAGGACTACCTCGTAATGACCGTCAGTTAAACATATCGAAGTCTCCGTTATCCCAATAGCATGAGGATCGTCCGCAGAAATTTCCTTCTCCTTTACGGGGCCCACGTCGATAAACTCTTGTTGGTACGATTTCTCCAAGTCGTCTTGTAATGTGTCAATACCCACAAAGTTAACTGCCGTCCGGGTACTCACTGATCTACCGAGTGGACCCATCAGAATCCAAACTAGGATTGTCTTTATCGCATATGGTTCGTGCTTCTCTCCTTTTTATTAAACAGTGACCCAGTGCACTTCTGGGACATCACATCCGATCAGTACACCGATATTGTCGCTCGAGTATTGGCCAAACGATATATCCCGCAAATGCGGCCATGACAATAACTGTTGAGCATTCGGACGAAATGTACATAATTTGGGCAATGTCTCCGCTGACCACGCTTGCTCAATACGAATGTCTGTCTTAGAATCAACAGAAGCGACGTCGAACTGAATGGCTATCTGGCTACCGATTCAAACGTGGTCCCTCTATTAAGCTTGCACAATTTGAGTTGCCTCTGGCTTCCCTGCCTTCCAAACTTGATGACTAGTGACTCATTGATAAGGGTACAATCCGACCCGTTGTTTAGAAATGCACAAGTTTGAGCGACATTTTCTCCATAACATCAAGTAACGGGAATAATGGCTAAAGCAACCTGTAGATTTTTGAGGTGTATCATGCGGGTGAAATCCAACTGCATGGTGGTTGATAACAATGGATGCTTTTCCAACGACAGTAGCAAGTGAGTCCGGGTATGGTAGCCGGTAGTGTTTTCGTCCACATCTCTGGGCGCTACAAATCCTATTCGGCTTGCATTCTATGGTCATTTGGTTGGCTTTCAAACACTGGAGACATCAGTTCGTAGTTCGCACGATCTTAAGACGCTGCTCTATCGATTTACTGAAAAATACTGGGCACTGATCGGGGAAATGACTGTCCTCACAAACAGAATAACGGAAGCGAGAACCATACACGTTACCCGTGATCGAACTGTCACTTTGCACAAGATAGGTGTTCCTCCTGATGCCAACTGGGTTCCATCGTGTCTTCGCTGATCTGGGGTCGTCATACAGTTCAGATTTGACGCTTACTGCCAGCTTGCCATACCTCATGGAAGCGGCGTCGGCGCGTTCCTCCACAAGTCTTGTTAGATCGGCAAACTGCGGTTCACGATTATGACGAGTTATAATTGCGGTCTCGTCCGCCCATCTAAGGTATAATTCGAAGAGTAACTTCCGAACAGTCGTTTCAATCGTTCTGCTTGAGTTAAAGTCGGAGTCGTAATTCTGTTGCCGGAGTGTTACTTCGCACGCGGTCATCTGCTGAGCTAACTGGACTAATGCTGCAGAGTCGTTGTCCGTTAGACTTGGGTCGTGCAGAAGTTCACTAGTATGCGCCTTTGCCACCACGTGGTTTTGTCCGAACCATTTGCGAAGAATTTCCTTGACGACTAAATAGCCCCTATCCTCTTCGAGAATGGTGCAATGTTGAATCGAGGCTTTCTTAGGCCCATCACAACACTGTATTAGGTAGTTCATCCTGCCTTGTTCATCACTCGTCTTGTTCTCGACTCCTGATTCGAATGTGTTAGTGAAAGACCAGCATGACTTAGGGTTGCTAGCATACCGTTGTATTTCTCGCCTGAGTAAGTCTGTCTGACGTTCAGTCGCGCGGCTGGAGGCCGGTGAATCAATAGCTGATTTATTTAGATCATCTAGATATTTACATTCGTATTCACCGGTCGAGCGTCGTCCGCTGTGGTTTCATTCCTTCTAGTTCTATCCTTGTTTCCACTTCCTGTATGTAAAGTTTCACCAGCTCTACCTCCAACTGTCTTTGTACAGCTGTCCCATCGGGAATAGGCAGATGCAATGCCGGCTGTTGAAAGATTTCAGGCGGGTAGCGGTCTTATGTTTGCTGGGACATCTTTTCGAACAAATTTGTAGAATATACTCTGCGTTCCACTTCAGAGGTCAGCTGAGCACCACAAGAACTCACACCCTGAGGTCAAATCAAACAAAGAACGACCGCAAACAGCTCCATAATGTTTCTTTAATTTAAAACAATCCATGGATATCAGCGAATACATGAGTATATATATATATATATGAAATCAATGTGAACTGTTACATACGTTCGAAATTGTATGTCCCGAGATAGTTTTCGACTGTCGGTGGTCGAGCACAAACAGAAAATGTGCGAACTCAAGATGGCGGCCAAGGTACCTTCATGCGGGCAGAATTATATCATCAAACATAATACTCACAGAAAAGGAAGAAGTGGGCGGAGAGTGAGAAGAAAGTCCAAACGGATGTTACATTATCCATTTCATTGATTTCAAAATATTTTACATTTGTGTACTCGCCTCTACGTTTTTTCCTAGTGCAGCCTGTTACTTATGGCCGATTAAAAGTGATCGATATTTACCAGCACCTCTTCATTTTTATCTTCTATCTCATCACAAATCGCAAGATTGTGGTTTCAGTCCCGGATTCCCTCAGCCGCCCCTGTCTTGGGCTGGGTAACCTGATAACATCCCATCGGTATGTCCTTGAATGCTGTGTGATAGCAAACACCCTGCGGTTTGTTCGCTCAAATCTTTACTCTGTTGAAACTACTGTTCCACTACCACCGGAATTATTCGACTTTACCAATGTTAGGCCGAAAATTATAGTTGTTCTATTCAGCGTTTAAATCAAAAATCGTTTCTTACTGCCACTTACCGTGCGCATGGTTGGGTGTTGTTAATGTACCTAACTTTATACAAATGCTGTCAAGATAATTGTGGCTTGAAATTACACTTTTTCCACTGAGTGCCTTGATTACTCAATTATCGTGTATGTGCCCCAACAAACGCCAGTGCAGATGTGACACGCGCACTGCGGAACGTACATCTGTCTTTAGCCCAATTTGTTTGTTGTTTCATCTTCATGAAGTAGCAGGCAGCCGTCGACTTCCTTGTTAACACTCGTGCCTGCTGAAAATAATGCTTCCCCCAGTTAAAAGATGTAGCAGCTGCTGGTGATGCTACTACCTACCTTCGTCCCACAGTGTCGAGAGCCATACTTCCCCCTTGAATGTGTTTTCCCACTTACCCACCGACTGTGGGTTGGATTCCCGTGCGTGTTGTTGATAAGACCCAGTGTGACCGAAACAGTTGTCTATCGCTCAAGTAATTGCACCGTTTAGAATAATCGGCCATGCTCGGCGGTGACAACTTTGGTTTGTTTAGAAGGTGTGCATTGAATTGGAACTATCATTGTATGTACAAACGATTGCCCTGTCTCGTACTCACAGGAGCGCATATGCTTTTCTAAACTGCGTTCACACCGTGGATGGCAGTAGTAAGACCCGTGCTTCCACATATCAAGTTTCTATCCCATCTACCACAGATCCGGAAACTTGTGCACTTTTGGTCCCGTTCGTGCAACGTGTCGTGGAACGTCTGTCGGTTCTAGCCCACGTCCTATCTCATACGGACTGTTTCACCGCCGGTCATAAAGTTTTTTTAGATTGCTTAGTCAGCAATCTGATCGTGGTATGTCTTCTGATTACTTGTTCGTTATCTTGTATCATTCGTGATTTACATTAACCGAAAATCACGTTTCTTATTGGCTTACTTTGCCTCATTTCGCTAACTGTCACTTCAGTTTTGTCTTGGTACGTTAAATCATCGTTCCCGACGCGTCTGATTGAGTGCTTAATGACCGCAGAATTGATTACCTGGCTTTCAGGAAGTTGAGCTGGATCACTGCAGTTCGACTGAAGGCACGCATATTTGCATAACCATCCGAAATGGGCATATGGCTTCATAACTGAACGTCTGACTGCCCACTGATGTGAGTGGAATCTGGCTCGGTTGTGAGATAGTTATGCCAATAGTTATCTCTCTTCAACATCAGCTGTTCATCGGCCAGTTGAGAATACTTTAGGTCGGTGGCAGTGCTCCCTTACGATCGCGTTGTCACGAAGCACTTCGCCTCAGTCAGCAGCCTAATTAGCCTGTTTTCTGCCTGACATGTTTTGTATCGATAAGAAGTTGCACATTTTCATGCGCCTATCTCTAATGGCGTTGTTGGTATTTTTTTTAGTGCAGCTACTAGAAATTTGCTTGTTGTCCATGACTCACGGTAGGAGTAGATTGGATTGCCGAAAACTGATGAACCTATCTATTCCAGAGTTAGAAAAAAAAATGATGCAACCTGTAAATGTGATTGTCCGATGGGACTAAACGACTTTCTGTCATTCGGGTGTTTCCTACACAAAATTTGTCAATTTCGTCTACCGTTGTTGCGCTGCTGCTCGGTCGATCCTAGATGACATAACCGTGGAATCGAGACATTAAGCCGGTATTCGATTAGGCCAATCTCTTCATTGTCACATCTGTATCCACTGTATTCTATATGGTGAGGTCTACGGTCTGTAATTAAACGATTATAATTCGATGAGACCCAACTGTGAAAAGTCAGGGTGTCAGCTGAAGCCGTGACTAAATAAACCATTCATTTATTTCTCCGTTTACTTTGGGATGAAAACCCAGCACGCCTTTATTCAACCACACACTTCTGTCTACTTCTGGCTATTTTAATGTCCTTCCTGTTACGAAACGTAGCTTTCTGGCTCATCGATTTTGCTGTTAATCTCATCGTTTGGTTTCAAGTTTTCTTGTCAGTGTCAAATTTTTGTTATCGCGGAGGCAGTTTAACTTGCGGAGTCACTTATTGTCACATATCAGTCAGATAGGGGTGAGGTAAAAATATGCCACAACAACCTTATACACTAATCCGGCATACTTTGACAGTCACATAGAGAGTGCTTTGTTCGTCAAAACGTAACACACAAATCATGTGCTAGCTTATGACTGTCACTATGGGTTTCCCATCGTCCGGCCAGCCTTGAGTGCAATCAGTTAGTCGATGGAGTGAGGACAAAGCTAGCGGATCAGACGTAGATGCCTGATTGTTTAAACGGTGCGATTTTTGTTTTCCTAGGTGAATTGTATACGTTAATGTTAGTGAGTATCGGGTCATAATTAAAGAACGACTCGCATGTGGTAGTGGCTGAACTCAACTCCGTCATCTGTAACATCTTTCTGAAGATATGATACATATAGCATACTGCAAACCAAAACTAGTTTTGAGTAGTATGATTTGAGCTTATGTTAAGTGAGTTACGTTCGCCGTCTTTCTACGGATTGCTCCACATAGCGAACGGTCACGGCGGACAGTCTTGAAGCAGAAGTTGTATTTGTTCTCCAGTATAGACGCAAATTGTTCAGATCTAGCTTAATAACCTTCCTGATTTGGAGTCATGTTTTGATTCGAAGGAATTTTGGCTTAGGTGAGCTTATGATGGTGATTGTCGACTGATGTAGGATCAGTTCAACGTTCGTTGTCCCATATTTTCATCCTACCCATGGGCTTTACTGAATACCGATGCCACATTCGATTGCCGTGGTGAATGCAAATTTACGTTCGGTTACTCGATGGCCTACTTTATTTTGGCTCAGCATGATTAATGAAAAAGACTAACATTCTTCACCTGAATCACAACCCTTACAGTTCTCCGTAGAAATTGTTATTGGAACTTCGGACCAAGGCTACCACCGCTTGTGTTACAATACACAAATTTCTTCCATTCTAAGCAAACACACACCTGGTTCGCGACATCCATCGCGGACTAAGTCTATCATAGTGACTGACGCCAAAAGGCATCTGCGCTTATCTATCATTAGTGGTTTGCGTTGAACCATCTGTGGAGCTACTCAAACACCATATATCTAGTGTAAGTCTGAAGGAATAAGACTAGGAGGCATGTGAGTGAGGCTTTTTTTGTTCAGCCCGCCAACTGACTGGCTAGCACGAAAGTGTAACCCTCATCTCAGAAAATAAATGGACTTCAACAGTAAGCTCTAAGCTAGGCAGGAGCTATATTGAGAATAGGAAGCAAAAAGTAGTTCAAAATAGGGACACATCACTGCTTTCTAAAGAGGAGGAGAAAGAAGAACCGAAGTTTGGAGCTGGACTGAAAAACAAACGAAACACTCATCATATATTGCTCTAACAAAGCTAGGGGAAAGGAAATGTAAAAGTCTACGATGACCCACAGGCGTGTGTGATGTGGTTATTGTGTGGCAGTCATAGTTTATAGACCCTGACTACTTCGTCATTACTGTGGTTGAGCTTCAAATCGCTTATGATCTACTGTATCTGACACGTCTCTTGCTAGTTTCTTCAGCCCACATGCTTAAGCACAACAGAATACATATAAGGATTTCCTGCAAATGTAAAACATTAATTTTTGGACGGTCGTGGTCTGCTCTGAGATAATTACTCCGGAATCCGTATCTTCTTGAATGTGGACAGTCACCCGTTCGTTGTGTAACAGAATGACGTTCATTATGACCTGCCACCACATCCGCGTTTCACGCCGGTTTTGTTTTCACACTAGTACTCGGATAGCTAGGCATAGTTTGTTGGGCTCCATTTCACCCCTCTCGACGTGGCCTGGTGAACTGCACTGTAGGAAGTCGCCACTTTGCAGGCAATCAATGACACCCACCCACTTCTTACCGAAATCGGCAGTCAGCCAGGGGATGGCCTATCAGCCGGGCTACCGATTGGTTCTGGTGTGACTCTGGGTCAGCCTGAGACAGCGCGTCAAAAACACGCCATTGAACAACGCCTGGTAAGCCTCGTGTCAGGGGCCACAACTGCAAGTTCACTGGCGCTACGATGATCACGATGAGTTTGTTCATGCATGCATGCAGTTTGAGCAAGCGGTAAGACGAGGTTCGTAAGGATCATTAATCGATGAAGCTACCAGATCTAATGTTTACCTTTAGATCGACCAGCACTCAACCTGGTATTGTTAAAAAGGAAATCGTGTGCTACTTGCTCGGATGGGCGAATTGATAGGATTTTGTTTCTCTAACGGCTTCCACACGAGGTAGTATATGACTGCGATTGATAACGTCTATTTCATTCTTGCCACTGTGTGGCTAGTTTTCGGTTATACAGTGTCCCACAAACTGTTGACTGAGAGTAGATTGAATAGAACTTTACTACGAGCTGCAGTTCAGCGCACTTAGATGAGCGTGAAGGGAACGGTTATACTATTCTATTCTAGTCACCGTAATTTAAAGGATAGTTCCTATAGCATACCTCACTGTTCTAGCATGTACAAATGATTGAATCATAGCAGTTGTTAGGTAAATCATTAAACTATATGTTTTAATTAAGCTTAGGTGCACGTGTCGAATTCTCGTGGTGACAGAAACCTATACCCCTTAAACGGGAGCATATCCATGGGCTATAAATAGGGATCACTGCGATTAATATGGCATAATCTTCCGATCTATTCACGTTAGAATTCCTAACCTAGTCATGCACGGAATGTGGTATGCCTTCATTTTCACTAGAATCCATACTTGAGCAAATAGACGTATGACATTTACGTTTTCAAATATGTTACGAGACGAAGTTGACATTCCGATGCACCTCATTGGTATTCACAATGTGCCTTTAGTTGCCAGAGCAAGTGAGGATCACCACCCAGCAGTTGATCTTATGTGGAACGGCAACTGTGAGGTGGAACAAGCAGACGATCATAAGCATCCTTCGGTACAGTAGTAAACGTGAATGCAAAAAGCAACCTCAGTTCGCTTTGTTTACGTGCGCACACTATAAATCACTGGATCCCTGCTGCATAGCAGTGTGTGGACAGTGCAAACAGATTAGGTTTTCATTCGTACGTGTCTAACAGGTCGGCGGTAGACCCACCTGCCTTTGTTCATTTTTTGATCAAGTAAGCAAGTAATCAAGCCCAGGAACTTTAGGACTAACCAACTGATTATGTGCTGGAGCCTCAGTACAAAAAGGCAACAACTCTTAGTTTGTCCACTTCGTATGCTACATTTAGTGACCGCAAATATGTGCCCATTGTTCCAAGGTTTTCTGTGTAAAATATGCGCGAATTTGCAGATCTGCCACATTGTACAGTAATGTGTATAATAATGGGATTCCGTTTATACCAACCACGATACAGCCGGGCTGGAACACACGGTTTGTGGGAACCTTTTGGGGAGTGCCCTATTTTCAAGTTGACCATCACTCACATTTGATCGCAGCCATCGAATTCAGATAGACGTTCAAGCCGGCCTCTTCCGAAAAGAAGCACTAGACNCCCCGAATACTCATCAGTGCCTTATTTGTGGAAGTTGGGTATGTGTCAACGCCCCTAACTTCCTTCTGGTTTCATTCGTGTTTTTTTGTGGTTGCCTTTTGGTTGATTGTTCTACTGACGTGAACATATTGTCTTTTCTGTTCTACGTGATCTAGTGAGGCCGCTCCCTTTTGCTCTGGTTGTTTAGTACCAGTCTATTCACATATCATCCGAGCTACATTTGTGGAGTAAAACCATTGCCTTTTCCATACGTTTTTTTTGTAACTGGCTTAACTGCGTTTTTCACCTTTCTGAAGGTGTTATTCGGGTTCATTCCAAGTTGATTGCTGTCAATGCAGTTTTCTCATGGATATTTGTTCTAGCCTCGTACATGCTTTGTGTGGCAGTCTTAGTAACTGAGTTGCTTTTCTAGCAGGCTGCACTGATATGTATAACTTAAAAATGGTGTCGTGAAGTTGGGATACCGTGGCCTGTTGATGCCTGCGAATTGATACTGCCAATAGCCTTACTAACTGAATCGGGTCAGTAACTGGCCGCATTATTTATCTCCAGGCTGTTATACTGAGGGTTACAGTCTTTGGGCGTTGCATTATGACAAACATATCCGTTCTGTTTATTTGCATCATCAATGAGAAAGCTTGCTTGATTCATTATCGAACATCTAAAGACAAGGACAGTTTGTTTTGTAAGTGTCTAACTTTTACCCAACCATGCCGATGTCTTTTTGTTAACCTATATACTCTTCTTATTATCCGCATGCTACCACCTTCTTCCCGACGACTCCTCTTATTGTCAGCTGTTCGAACAGCCGTTTTTGGCACGCGAGGTTAACTCAGACAGCCTTGTTGTGCTGTTGGCTAGCGTTTTCTTGTTAGCTCAGTGCGATAAACCGCTGGCAGAGCATGTACGCCAGCTTTGCAATCAGCGCAGTCCGATTGTGCTTCGCCTAGTCCATTTGATTCTCATTCGGGTAGATGCCACACTTGCATTCAGGTTAGTTATTGCACGCTCAATTTGTCTACCCATACGCTTGTCAATATTGCACTCACATGGGTGATTTATTCGATGTTCACTCGCATATAAGCATTTCTGTTAACTTTCGAGCGTTTTTTAAATTCGGATTTCATTTAAATTTAGCAGCACTTGACAACAACGTGATCATTCTAATTGAATTTGACCTACCTAAATGAGGGGTTATAGTAACAGGACTTTGGACTCACCAATCGGCAATCTCTATAGTCGTCGCTGGGTTGTTTTGAACTGTACCACTTAACATGCTACGATTTCATGCACCGGAATGATATTGACTAACTCGGTGGAACCCGCGTTGCCCCCATTATCCTGTCACTGGTGTAGTTAGCTGTGAATGATATCTGAACGCCGGAAGTGTGCACGAAGTTTTGCTTTTATGCGGGAGTTTGTCTGTTGCATGGAATTCATTACAAGGTATGTGGGAACGGAGCGACGAACACAATTACTAATTTGCCTGGCTGGCCTCTACCGGCACCCGTTGGACAACAGTGCATCTTCATCCGTCTTGGTGACACGTCTCAAGTAGTGCATATAAATGTTTCTAACAGTTCTTTTTGGTACCTCTTCTTCCTGGCGTTGAGACCTGTCTAGTTGTGCTAACCTTTTCATAAACGAAGGTGCGTATGGTAAACTATGTACCTTATTCGCGCTAGCAATTTGTGTGCTTGGTTACACAAAAATGGTGGCATGCTCGGTATGCCAGCTGAACGTTTACCGTACCGGGCATTATATACTGAGGCCACCAACAGTTGGGTAAAACCGCCTGGTGGTCAAGCAACAACGTGGTCTCGAAATATGAAGACCTCGACTGTTCCATTGAGTAAAGTGGGCAAGTATCACCTGTCTGGATGGGGTCCTCGTGATCACTCAAATCGCTGGTTAGAGACGCTATTCGAGATGGCGGTGCGTCTCAGTCAACAGCGTACCATTTCTAGTTCTTCCGCTTAGTCTTCTCTTAGTATTTGTCGACCTTCTTACTAACGTTTCTTTCTAGGATATTCCACGTCACTGTTGAGGTGAGCGGCGGCCCGAGCCACAGTACGTTTTGGTCAGGCTCATGGCTGCTATGATGATGACGATTATTCGCATCACACTCATTTGAATTACACAATCCCAGTGTAAATTGGTTCGTACCTTGTTGATAGGGTTATCTACTTGTTACGTCTTATTTAGGATCGTGCAGAGGACAAACCCTATCCAGGGAAGCTGAAATTTCAAGAAGACTATTGACATTTAATCGTGAGCTAAACACTGGGCAGCGGGATTTACTACGGGTGAGACAGTTGAGCAGTTCCATTGCCTTGATAACTTCAGTGTGCGAACTGAACTGTTATGGTGTGTCCCAGTATCCGCCTTTACGAGTTCACACCGAATTGTAGTGTTGTGAATAGCAATCCTCTTTTGCATCGCTCACTTGATCGAACTTGAGTCAAATGAACAGGTGTTTGGGTTGTCAGCATCTCTGTTGCGTTGACTGACCCTCGATTGTGTTTATGATATGTGTGGATCGGCGCGAACGCGAAAGGTACCGAAGACAACCAGCAGGTGTTTACAAGCTTGCATCAAACGGGTTGAATGGCACGGGGATTAACCACGGATCATTTGAAGTGGACGCAGAAACATTCGGCTGTGAAAGAGGACCGAATGTTCTAAATAGTCCTGAAAAAAGCCCGTATTCTTCTGGACAACAGGTGCACACTGCGATGGCGCTTGGAGACTCTCTTTCTGCGTCTGTCAAATTTCCACATCCATCTGGCCTCCTGAACGAATTCAGCCAGTTATTGAAGCGATGATGCTGACAGCCAATCTGTCCGTTTGCATAACTGCATACTGATCGCGCGAAATGTGCGATAGGTGTTTACTTCCTGTTGCTACCGCGATTCACTGTAAGCTCAGAAACGCGCATTCTGTGCCACAGGCATACTGAAGCTATCATGACGGCGGGACTGTGCGATGAGGTTATCCAAATTAGTTGTCTTCACCCAGCGTTCCATCAGCGATTGCGCGTCATTTGTTCCCTTAGTGAACTGTTCTGTTCCATATGTATAGTTCCGCGGTGTCATTCCGTTCTCGTTGCACTGAGTGCTGACTTCCTCATTTAGTTCCACTTTGACAAGATAGGAGTTGCGCCACGATATGTACTTGAGTTCTGCGCCTGTTGCGTTATAATTTTTTGTGTGATCCGTGGCTATTCCACTTCAAAAACTTCGGCGATCTGTGGATAATTTGTCATTTTCGCCATCAATGAACCATTCCGAACACGTTGCATACAGTCGGAAAAAATGATCCGCTGAGATACTCGCTGCTGGATTCTTGTTGCACTATGTGGCACTACTTTACCACAGCAAGTTGGCAATCTAGGTCAGACTTATTAAAGTACGCTGTGACTATTAACTGCTCCGCTTCGTTTGTCATACTAATTGGGTGCGAGTTGTGCGCAATCCTACTTCCCTAATCCGTACATAAAACAAACGGCACCAATAGGCGAACGATTTGAGGACGAAAGATAACCAGCCCGAAAATTAGGACAGTGCTGCCGATACTATCTGTCACTATTAATAATCTTGCTGTTATCAGTCATTTTCACTATGTAAACTGCAAGCTTAGGACAAGCGGCTCTCCGCTATCTCTTTGTCACCTAGCGACTTAGGTCAGAGTGACAGTTTATTAATCTAGATTTTTGTTATACCTTGTAGTATGTAGTACCATAGTATTTGTGATCATATGTGATCACTTGTTCTTCTGTTTACTACAGCGCGCTACTTCGACTACTTTCACACGCTTGTCTGGGACTTGATTGCGCTACCCCTCTTCAGCGACAACAGACCAAATCACCGGTAGTCAAACGAAAATCAGCTCGTCGCCGATCTTCTTTGTCCGAATCCAACCGATTGGGGCAGGAAGTGCTCACAGAAATCGCAAATTGTGATCTCGTTTGTCAATTGGTACTGGCCCAGTTCTGTCCTCGGATCGCCTCCTGTCTCGAGGATAGTGAGTGTACTTTTGTATTCCTACTGTTACCTGCATTGGTTCTCGATTCCCCCCCCCCGCCTATTCCGCACTCGTCTTTACGGATCGTTGCATTCTGATGTGTTTTTAACCATAACTTGGTTTTAGACTTGGTGGTACATTATCAAATGCGGTTCAAGCTGGTACATGGTTTGGTTACATTGGTTGGCTCCTGAGAAATTTGTGAATCGGTCTGCCGTGAAACACAATCGAACTTACTGATAATGAAGTTACGAAATTCAACAAAAGTTCAGTGCGACCGATCTTCACGTTCGTAAAAGTGTTAAAAATAAAGAGTTATTAAACGAAATGAATGCAGGCACGCCACTGACTGTTGCACACTACCATTTCAGACAGCGTTTCCAGCCAGTTATTTGTGAGATCACAGGAATTCACTTATGCGAACGGCTGCTTTCGGTACTTCTCATCGGGCCCTTACGGTTACGTAGGGTGCATTCGAGTTACATGTGAAAGGTTTAAACAAGTCAAATGGGCCAATAAAATTATGGAAGTGGGGCAGAGCGTGGAGGTGTTGGTGAATTTGTGACACTATCACGAGACCCACCCACTTTTTTCAATGGAGCAATCGCGGCCTTCATATTTCGTAACCACTTTGCTGCTTGATCATCACGCGGTTTGACTCAACTGTTAGCGGCCTCAGTAGACAATGTCCCGGTACGGTAGATACGATCAGATGGCATACAAAGTACGTGACCCAGCCGTCGCAGGCTGTGCAACGTGATTAACTAACCACTTGACCATAATCCTGTATATCTGACTTTCTTTCGACATAGTGTGAGTAACTTGGGCACAATAAACAGACAGGCTTCGAGCCCTCTTTTTGAAAATGAGGATTACTGTTGATAAGCACCAGTTTCTTAAACCGTCTGAAGGATTTTTGTCAATTCTGAAATCGACCTCTTCCTTGCCTTCCAGTTGGTGACTTTCATTTGGTTGTGGGCATGTCAACAAGTTCAGTGCATGATAATGTACAACAGATTACGTTTTGATGCCAGAATTCACCTAACTTTTTGGTTCCGAGGTCTGTTTGATCCGCTTCGATAGGTGTGTTTGAGTTCAACGGAGACCTATGTTCGGTAGTCACGTTCATCAGAGCCGGATCCAGTTGAACAAATAAGCGTGTGAACGCTGTCAACAAAACTGTGTTAAGTGTGCGGCTAAACGGTTACCCGTTAAACAAATCATAAGTAATGCATGTTTTTGTCAATACACACGTTCTCTTCCTGTGTGAGCGGGGCTTCGGTTTATCTGATCCCGTCCCTAGTGGTGGTTTTAACAATGTGTATCTCTTGTACGTTGTGGGCACATGCGAATTTATTCGTGATGACAGATTATCGTCATGTGGGGGTCCAACTGTGTTACGCGTGTGTTCAGAGTGCACTACCTAGGCACCTAACGGAACCGATCTATCGTCCGTACATGTCGTAGTCACCAGCGACGAAAAGCTTTGTTGTATAACAGGCAGTTTCGTTGTGAGTAGTATATTACTCACGGGCGGCATTCAGAAACAAAAGGGCAAGCCCCGAACGCCAAGAAGACAAGAAAAGACTATCGGAATAGTGTACACATGCTGTGCGAAAACTTCCACCAGGGCGAATGACAACGTACTGCCACCTAATGTTTGTGAGTGCATGTCTGCCGTACAAATGAGCGTATGCGTTTGTGGTTTAATTTTTGAGATGACTTGTACGGGAGTTTGCGCAGTGAACGAGCTCGCAGGTCGAACGTCTTTTGCGGACACAACACCTTGACGGCCTCTTGGAGTAGCGTTTATGGGTGTTTATTAACGGGTCAGGCTCGACAACCATGCTGGTGCACAGCTTGGGCAGTTTGTGTAGTGCGTTCTACTCTTCCTGGGCTCACCTCCCTTTCATTGAAGCCTCCTGTGTTATCGTGGTGGCTGTTGACACCATCACTCACAGTATTGCTTAATCTTTTTCCTTCCAGTGGACCGGATCGATCGGCGAGCTTTGATCCCGCTACTCGAACAGTGGTTAACTGTTTGTCAAACTGCCACACTCCCCACAGACCAACCATCGGAAAAAAGGCGTGGATCACGGAAACCATCATCTCCTCGTGTGCAGTTGCCACGGGATGTAAGCGTCTGCGTCCGACAGTTGATCGTCTCAATTTTTGCGCATGTTGGACCCTCGTTGTTAGACGAGGTTGTAGAAGTGGTCGGTGTGGTGAGTGCTCATTTTTTACGCTGATGATATTCACCACTACATCGTGAGTTTTGTGGCCTTTCCAGTGTGTAGGAAACACTGGACTTCTCTCCTTGTATTCCTACATTGTATCCGTGCATAAGGCAGTGGGTGCAAATCCACCAGCTAAAGAACGTCTCATGAACCTTCTGTTTAAATCAATAACTTTGTGATATTCGATGATAACCTAGCTGTTGGTCTCCCTCATGTTCATATTTCCTCGATCGAGCTCAGGCAACTGTGTGTAGAACAGACTACAAATGTTACCAAAAACCTGCTTTTATTGGTTATTTTAAGCACAACGAATCGCATGTAAATGAAGAGATGTTATTTGCTCCAATGCCTTGGCTTTTCCATTGGTTGGTTCGACTACGCTTACCGCTGGTTTGTCTTAACGACTGATACTCGTAAACGGTTTGTTTTAGTCGAGTGCTCAGTATAAAAATTTGGGGGCTGCTCTCAATTTTCGTTCTGATTGTTTACTTCGTTGATATATCTGTTCGTTCACGCATTTGACTTTATTGAGCTGCAGCATTTGTTGGTCTCACACTGAATAGTTTCTTCAATCCAGTTCTTTTTTTCATATCGTAATCCACTCTTGGTTCCTTTTAGTGCCTCAGGGTATGTTTGGAGATTTCCTGTTTTCGACGATACACGTTTTCACAAAAACACTCAGTTCCTTCTTGTTTCACCTTGCTACCGATAACTGCAGTGCCATCCCATCTCCACCACTGTTGTCCATCAATGTGGATTGTACCCATACTTTGGCACTCATCTGTTGAGTCGGCTGTTTGCGCCTTCCTGTGTCGTATATCCCTTTTGGCTTCTCGTCCATTTTATCAAGTTGCTATGACCTTCAGTTTAGTATGGCGCTTGTGATTGTGGAAGTCCTGCTATGGATATTCTTTCCAGTTTCCTCTATCCTGAACTGCGGAACATTGTTTCATTGTACATATTTCGTATCTTGGTTACCGTCAGCTTAAAACCAATCTCTGTTGTTTCCCCAGGTTTCACTAACCTCTTTGTCATTCTGATCACTGCTTTGGCGTTGCCATTCGGTTGACAGGTTGCTTGTATAGTTCACTTTTGTGCATGCGTATGTGTTCCGTTGTATCGGCTTCCTTGGCAACCGGTCTCTACACATATTTACGTACGAGGACACAACATTTGGTCACAACGGATCATTCCGGCGATCTATACAAGTTGGAATTGTTAAGATCTTCTAGAGCTGCCTTTAGTAAACTCTGAAATTTGTTCGCTCAATGTGGCAAACCTGAGTTTTTCCTCGCAGACAGAGGACCATAGTTCATTCGATTAGAACTCAGAGCATTTGCTGAGTAATCGGAAGTCACACATCTTACAACCACCCTGTACTGCTGTCAATAATCGGGCAACGCGGAAGCTGTCATCAGGATGGCAAAACGACCATTGTAGCTTGCGGAGAAAGTGATTTTAACGTACTGGTAACTGGTGAACTACGTTGCTCTCAGTGAACCCGTACTATATAGTCCAGCCCACAAAGTGCAATCAAGAAAAACACGCACTCATTTACCAATACTAGTGAAACTTGTGAGACCACAAGTGTCGGGTGTACCCGAGGTCATCATAGCTTGAGACGATGGATGGTAGGTCATAAAATATACCACGACAACAGAGGATTCAGAAAGCACCGTATATTTTTATTCGTACACCTCAACCGTGGGTGACAGCTATACTGTGGTCCGTATTTTTTTATGCAACCGCATTACCATTTCCCCTCAACAACAGCCAATCGATCGGCGTGTCCGAGATTTCCGCTTTTCTAAAATATAGACGACTATGAAAAACGCTCTGTAGATACTGAAATTTGGATTACCATGAGTAGTTACTACTTGTTGATACGGCAGTCCTGGGGAACGCTGCATTGAGTCGCAGTATTAATGCGTATTAGAGATGTCACTGCAGTGGGGCTGCGCGAGTGTCCCTACTCAAGGCTGATGTGTTGATCCAGTGTCCCGACTGCGATTATACATCATTCACTTCATTTCCGAATTGTTTTGCCATTTCATTAAGGTTTTTATACTGCTCCTCTGCGTACACACAAGTTTTCAATTTTGTCAATCGGCATCGTACTTTCGAATTGTATCTATCGGATATATTAACCGATCCTGAAGTCTACTTCACGATCCATTTACCAGTGCTCCGTCTGTAATTTCTCTCATTTCGTCAGAAATCCGCTCTGTTCGCACACCTGACGCACTTGCAAACCTTGATGCCCACCGCTCCGTACTCGCATTCCCGGTCTACACCGGACCGGGCAGTGCAGGTTGGTTTTCATTATATAGTAGGTCATTTTTTCCTCACCTACTCTGCAAGTTCATCTCAACACTTTGTTTTTCCGTTGGATTACGTTTAGGACAGCTCGATAATGATGTCGTCGACTGCGAACCTCGTACTATACTCTCGGTTTTTGTAGGTGTTTTAACGTGAAGTTGATTTGCCCACCGGGCAATGTGGTATGTGCGTAGGCTGAGAACGTAACTGTGATCGATTTCAAGTGTGTCTTAGACTCTGTTGGTGTGACTTAATCCAATTCAGTATTGTCCATTTGTATACAGCCTGTGGTGTGAATGTAGATCGCCTTGACATTTGCTAGGGATCTCAAACGCTTTTGGCCCATCTTTTCATAAATTCACCGAAGTTGTCAGTTGGTTCCTGAGGTGTACCGACCGGTCATCATCCAGATTGCTAAGCGTTTGCACGAACCGTCGAGCGGTCCTACATGTGTTATGTGCAATTTCTCATGCTGTTTTTGCCAGGTAGAACTGACCACTGCTAGTTTGTCTGTTTGTGATCCGAGTGAACCCTATTACATGAGGTGACTGTATTATGAAGGTGTTCGACATACGTCCGTTTTTCGCGTTGTAATCTCAAACTGTGCAAGTACCATGTTGAACCGTGGACTGTTGTATATAGGGTATACCTTTATACAGAATATATGTACCACACTTTCTTATTTGCGAATCAGTCGAGAAATGTGTCTAAGATTGTTCACCTGTTCGTAGTTACTTCGGCTGTATGCTTTCCCGTCCCCACTTATGGAGTGCACACCATTTGAGTTACGTGCTTCAGCCTATTTCCTTACGATTGCGCGGTGAAGATGCCTCGGAAAGTGTACACAGCTACAAACTGTGACACATGTTATTACTTTTGTCGCATTCAATGTGGGTTCTAGCACTTTCACACTAACATTTCCTCGTGGCGTTGTTATCCGTTTTTTAGAAATGTCGATCCTGTTGGCCACAACGAACGAACAAATGCCATCATCACAGACAGCAATACACCAGTGGTTCACACTGATCCTTAACTGCCACACAAACATGAAGAAAAGGCAAACCCTACATAGGAAGAGAGAAGGGGAAAAAGGGGGACGGGAAGGGACCTAACTACTGAAAATGACTACGTCCATATTCAAACATTCAACATCAAGGTGCCTACAACTTGCAAACAAACAACCGAGCTGCAAGTGAGAGTAGGGCGTCATCAGCGAGACAGCTTCCTTACGGCTTCCACTGCCCCGCGTCATTAAATGCACTCACTTCACAGCCAACTCGTACAAACAACAACATTCACGCCACTAAGCTCGATTAGCCGCCACCGACTCTGTGAGTCGCGAGGACCCCAGCCCGGGAGACGAACACGACCCGCAGTGGCCAACCCCTTCGGGAACGACTTCATTTCCCTACGCCAGGTCATTATCTGACCACCTCGCACCTTACACCAGTCTCTCGCAGTGTCAGCGAACAGTGCTCGGTGTGGAAGACGACTAGCTAACATCCTTAGCACATGACCTAACCATCTGAGCCTGTGCAAACGTAGAGACTGGACAAAAGAACTCGTTTGGCAATCACTACCAAACACCCGCTTTCTAACCTCGTTATTTACACGCTGCTGCCACCCGATACGAGCGATTGAACGCAGACATCGTTGGTCAAATACTTGAAGTCGGTTCACGTCTTCTACCCTGAGCGGCCAGGT
>QNGE01001137.1:85956-115916 GCA_008508345.1 Paragonimus westermani | reverse complement strand
TATATATATATATATATATATATATATATATATATATAAACCGCTGAGGACACTTAGGAAGAACGACTAGATTGTCATTCTACTCACAGACAAAGGCAACACCAGAGCCATATTGCACAGATAGGGCTATGAAGACAATGTGAACGATCTTTTGAAAGACTCCGCAACGTGTGAACATCTCACAGGAAAAGTTACGGAATTTTGAAGGCTCGGTTCACCAAAACCCTGTCTGCTGTTAAGAAAAAGAATTCACTCTTAGAAGAACAAGCTAAACACCTTAGACCTATTGAGAGACCAATGCCACGATTATACGGGCTACCAAAATTCTACAAGGATTAAAGGACTTTGGGCTAATCGCTGCACCTTCGATGGCCCCAAACTACCAGTTGGCGTAGTTCCTCTTTCGTATTATTCGGTCATGTTTACCCCACAACAACCATGACGCAAACAGCTGAGCAGATTTCCTGAGACACACTGAGGACCTGGAATTGGAAGAAGACGATGCACTGACTTCCTTCAATGTTTTCACTAACATTTCGAAGTAATTTTCGGTAGAAAGTTTGAAGCTCCTGATAAGTGAGAACGACAGCCTCCACAATGGACAAAACTTTCTTCAAAAGAATTGATCCAGTTAGTGGAGCTCTGCATGGAGACTTACGTACAATATGGCGGTCGAGTCTACTTGCACCAATGGGATAATCTATGTCGTAATTACAGACAGACGCCGTAATGAAACACTTCGTGTCTGAAGTCTTTCGAACATTCAAACTTAAGGTGTGGCTTTGATATGTGAATGAAACGTTTTTTGTTTTACCTCGGACCCATATTGACCAGTTTTCTGAATAACCTAACTGGTGTAATAACCTTTGTACACGAAGAAAAAAATTCACGGCTGGCGTTTCTCGATGTATCGATCATAAGAGGACCTGATGACCAACTCGAAACTACGTTCTAACGTAAACCAACAACAGCTGGGATCATTCTCACGTTCGATAGCAATCATCCAGCCTGTTACCTTAAAAGCTGCGTGCGAAAATTATTTCCATATGCAGGCACGTACTACATCTCAACCGAACTCAGAAGAGGAGAACAAAAACACCTGTTCAAATTGTTCATTTCCAATGGATACGCCAGTGGCTTAATAAACGCATCTATCAGACGGTCCACAAGAACTGAACGTGCAGAACAGAAAACGCGAATGACGGTGCCATATATTCACGACGCATTTGAAGCAGTACAGAAGATGCTTCAACCACTCGGCATTTGAATATCAGACAAGCCAAACTCAACACTCCGTTCAGCCATGGTAAACGCTAAGGATCATGTAGAACCACACGAACGGTCTGGCGCGGTCTACGCGATCCCCTGTCCCGGGTGTGACCAACAGTGTGGGAGAGACAGGCAAACAGCTGCTCACCGCATGCACGAACACAAACTAGCGATGTGACGAGCCGACCCTAGATTACAACTGTGGCACCACTCTGCGGACACAGGTGACGAGGTCAACATAAATCATGTGAAAGTGGTCGAGCGGGCAAAAGTGAAAGCTGAACTGCTTTTAGTGTAGGCCCTCTATTCGCGGAATTCGTTCAATCGACACGTAAAGGTAGACAGCCACCACGTCAGCCATGTTGACACTGAAACAAAAAACGAGCGAAGGCAACCGACAGGCGAACACGATGAGCAGCAGGACAACCACATTCCGACACATTTATTTGTTTGATAACGGATCCTATTGTGGATTTGAAATGTAACAATAAAGCGGTAAATAGATTGAGAATAATAACATTAGGGGCAAGTTATAATACTCTATAATTCAACCACCTTGGGTGGTCTTCCTCAGGAGTGTTGTAGTCGGAATCACGTTTTGGCTCCGGATATTTGCATGGTGTATTCAGTTGCCACCGCGGGTCCGTTTACGTGGTAATGTGGTTCCGATTACAACATGCCTAAGGAAGGCTACCCGAGGTGATTGGAAGGTAGAGTATTACAGCTTGATCCTAACGTTGAGTTATTCTCAATCTATTCATCAGTAACATGTTAAACACGACGACCAAACTGATTGACTTCATCCGTACTAAATTTGGCGCGGATATGTCACACTAAATCGTTCACTACTCGGTGTTTACCCCGTTTTCAATTACTTTATGTATATATATACATATATGTATACATATATACAGTTATAGGTGAACGCAGCCTCCACAACTTCAGTAAGCAGCCACGTATGACATAAGGTGGTCAGTTAAGTTCGTGTTCACTGTGCAACCGACAGCTATGGTCAACGTAAATAGACCAAAGCTCAAACAATGCCGTACCTTAACGTAAAACCCATTCGCCGGCCATGGACACTAGGATTATGTGGTACCCCACAATCAACCGAACAGCACCGGCGTCGCATGTGATAATTCAGAGTTGTACGGCTGACGAACATCTTCCCATGGGCAGCTCCTAACCATTTTTTCTAACAAGTTTAGTGACTGTTTCTTAACACTGAATTCCGCCATGGAATCCCGCCAACATCCGTTCCCTGTACCTAATGACCTCTTCTACGGCCCAGCGGGAGACGATTTCCGGCTAAATTAAAAACTACTAATGTTCATTGGCCGTTGTAAATTGAAAAGGATTCCGAACATTTCTCATTTAACGCGCATTGTGGTTTCTATCAGTACAGTTGATCCATATTATAGAGCTGAGCTAGTACTTATGATCTTTCAACAAATCGTGGTCAAGAATTTCAACGGTGTGCTCGGAGTTACAACTTAACCGAACGATATCCCTCTGACGAAAGTGAATTCATACGGACTAATTTGATATTCTGACTTGTTTATTAGATTTGTTGTCTTATCCTTTCGAATAGTCGTACGATTTTTTCGTGCGTTCCAACGGTTTCACAAATGACATGCACGCGGCTGCCATCCTACCTTCGGTGGCTTGAAAACAATCATTCGTATACTGCTGCAAAACGAGATTGCCACACCAGGATATTTTCTTGAAATGACCAACCGTTGTATTATGCATTTCTGCTAGCTAGGTGTCATCGTCGGAACCCTCCCAACCAACCATCGCTGAAAGATACGTGCAGCTGAACAACTCATTACCAGCATGCTTCTGGCAAAGCCATATCGCCTTTCACACTCAAACTTCTACCTACCCGCTGAGCCCTTATTTTGTGTGCTATTATGGCTACGTAAAATTTTTGGTAAGGTTTTGTGATCCGAATACATGCAGGGCGCATAGGTTGTTCATTCAGAAAACTAATATGTAGATTATGAGCTCCAACACAACAAACAAACCCACTCATTTGCATGCAACCTTGATCTGAGAACGATACGGTTGCATTGGTAGCCAGTGCCCAGTTCCTCTATATACTGAGAACCATTTCATGCCAAGCTGCACTGCATAGTTCCTTGTATTTTTCTCGCGTTCACTTCGATGTCCAAACTTATGGCTTACTACTGATTAGTAGTAGCTAGGGTAGCATAGTGAAATCGCTCATCCTTGTCTCTGCGTCTAAATAATTTGGGAGAGACTCTAGCGTATCCAGTTTGAGTCATAACGAGAAGACTCATGGTCATAACGAAACTACGAGTTCGACAATCATCTCCGCTGCCAGGAATTGCAATAAAATGCGACATGATCATTGCTTTCCACTCTTTACATACCGCACGCCGCCGACTAAAACTTCCGGCTTGAAAAATAATATTCCGATTTCAACTGTCAGTTTTTACCGCCAAGCTTGGGCTTTCGATAATGGATACCATTCGAAACAGACTATTGAACAACGAGACGCTCTATCAAATTTGGCTAATTTGTGTATAGCTAATTAAAGTACAGTGTTATATATATACATATATATATATATAGATATATAGCATAGACCAAATTTTGAAAAGTCAGGGCTTTGACTGGATTTGAACCAGCGACAAGAACAGCATGCCTCAACGCAGCAAGTACAAGTGGGTAACAGAGTCCAAATATGAAATTTCCGAGCTCCCGGTGTGGCTTCGTAGCCCAGCTGGTAGAGCGTTTGCCGCGTTGAGACATGTTGTGTCCGTCGCTGGTTCGAATCCAGCCGAAGCCCAGACTTTTCACAATTGGACCTCATCTAAAATAATAAATCTGTCACACTACTCATTAGTAATATATATATATATTTGTGTGTTTGATAACAGATCTTGGTGTGGATTTGAAACGTCACAATAAATCGTTTACCACTCAGTGTGTGCCCCTTTTCGATTACTTTATATATATATATATATATATATATATATATATATATACTATGGAGCAGTCGTAACTAGCAAGCGCCCATGAGGCAAATTTGAATTGTGTGACAGCTTAATGCAGTGTTGTTAACGCCACTCTGGTTTTCGTTTGCGTTATTCGTGTGCATGGCTTCCTCGGCTTCTGGCTCATGCTTTTTCGTATTGCCTCCTTCTACAAGGCTATCTCTTCAACTTCTACTTCGGAAGAACGCTGTTCCTCAGTGTCTCCGCGTTGCACAATATCCCGGGTAAACAAAGCTGGAAAATTCGGCATGAATTTTACATACCATCTATGTGAATAAGTGTAAAAGACGGACACCGAGTGATGAGAATATATTGTGACGTTTCAGATCTACAAACTGGGATCCGTTGTCGAACAAAATGATGATGGAAAAATCACACATTGCTTACTGGTTCGTCAGCATGTTTGTCTCTCTATCGTTTGTCTTCGCCATATTTGTGTGATCAATGGAATGTAGTGAGTATGTAGGTCACTGTGTATTTTGGAAGCATTGTGAAAGAAGATCGATCCAATGCCTAGTCGTTCCTGCTCCCCCTTTACTAATCCAATCGCCCTGGAGTCCTCAACTTTGACCTAATGACCAGTGACCGTGCAGTGTTTGCCAAATTTCTGCCTTCTGGTCTTTCCTTCTCAAAGCTAAGCGGTGTTCGTCTCAACTGGTTATCAGCTCCGCCTACATAGGCTTGGTCACAATCTTGGCAGGGAATAGAGTACACTACACTCGCTCATTCATGTATTTCACCTGGATGTTTGATTTTGCAAAGCTTATTTCGAAGGCTGTTTGTTGACCTGTGGACGATTTTGGTTCCAAGTTTTCCCTAATGCATTCAATTGCCACCGAGATTCCGTTTACGCATTTAGGACCAGTATTTGGTCGTGTCCTAGTACACACAAGATACCTGCATATTAATTGAATGCACGCTCGAACATGCTGCTGAGAAATGATGTTCATGTTGGACTGGGGTATCCAGGACATCGCCCTGAAGTAAGGTGTATCCTATATCTCAGTGGCACACTCCATGTTTTCATCTGCGTAAGAGTTGTGCTTGATTGCTAAACGCACAATTGTTTACCTGCTTAGGCGAGACAGTTCAGTGAAGCGAGATTTGTTAGTGTACTGTTGCTACGTGTATAACCAATCGTGGTCAGGCACTCCGTTCTGCTAAACACAAATTCCACGTATGCACACTATCTGAGATTTCAAAATCATTATCTTGGGACAACATGAGTATATTAAGAACGTGAGCGTGGATGCGAAGATGTACCACTGCTTCTGGTATCACGGCAATCGTAGGTAAAAACGCCAGGTGATTGTAAGCCCAGAGCTTGTATACAACGACGTCAGCCTTTGGTCAAAAAATTTCGCTTCGCATCAACAGCTATAAGTCAGATAATTACTATCAATCAACCAGCGAGTAGGTTCATTGATTGATCGATGTGACTTAGATTCAAATTCATTTTGGTCTGGACCGCATTCGGCGTACGCATCAGTATGGATACTTCCAAAAGGCAACACGTTGCCCTTTGTGGAAAACGGAAGAACGTGGTGCATCATGGGATAATCGATCACCCAAATGCACCTGACTGCAACATGGCCGTCAGCCGACAAACTATGGTTGGTCCAGTATCAACCGATGACGATATTCGTGAGGTGAGATATTGTCCGAACGCTTGGACCCAGTTACTAATAAACCAGTCAGCACCACATACCAAACCATGTTCACGACTAAAGGAACGCTTATTTGGTTTTAGAAACTCAATTCACTTCGAAGCCTTGCAATTGACACACACACATTGGAGACCTCCACCATGCCCCTTTGGGTTCCCGATGTGACGCCCGATCGTAGAAGTCTATACTCAGAATGTGCTTCATTGGTGCATGGGAAGAAACTACACGATGTGTCCTCCGATTCTGTGTGCGACCACCATACCACGAAGATCACTTCGGAGAGGGATTTGCTTTTGAAGAATATATCCCGCTTACTGAGTACTAATAGTGACCCGACCCAGGATCAAGCCCGAAGACTGTTTGCATTTGAGAATCCGGTTCATCTACCTAGCAAGTGAGCGTTTTTTAAAGAATTAAGTTGCATGAACTGGCTTCATGAAGGCGTAAGTCTCTATGTGCGCACAACAGTATCCGCTGGGGAAACTAATCAGAAAACAATTTTCATATGGGTCTAAGAACGAAATATGCAACTTATGACCTTCATTCGTGGGATTTTCAATTTGGCTTGAGGAACATTAGTGCAAACTCACCAAAGCTATCTGTCCTGCAAAAATGTGTTAGCAAACTATACAGTGGCTGTTAGACTGGGACCAGTTGCTACGACTTGTATATTGAACAAGACACCACTTGCTTCATCTGTCTACTGACAAATTATCGCAAAACCGAAACAGATTGGACGTACATCTAGTGATAAACAGTCGTGTGATCCGCAATCGATTGACGAGCATTTCGAACAACCTAAGCTGCACAATAGTAAGGTAAGAACAGATGACTGTGACAGATCAAGTGGTTTCCGTCTGTTCTAATTGGCTACACTAGGTTATGATACCATCATCTTCGCAGACAGCAGCACGCCAGTGGCTTAGATTGCCGTTTAACTACTTTTCTGACAAAAATAACTGTCTTATTTACAAGTGAAAGGAGACAGAACGGAGACATTTTCTTATATAGCCTTTATTTAATAACTCAACATACCAGCACCTTGTAAACAACACAACCAAACTTGAAGTGAGAATAAGGTGACATCTGCTTTCTTGCAACTTTCAAACCTCCTCTGTGTTCATTACTCTAACTGTGCTGATAGTTCGGTCAACTAATGACAACAATCACTCCATTGACGTCGATCAGCTACCGTCTCTCCTAACTTCCCCAACCACAGACTGTGCGGGTTGCGACGGCCCAACCTAGCAGTTTACGCCAGTCGGTAAGACATTGACAGAATGGTCGATTTGATGGGCGGCTACCTAAACTATATGGCGCATGACCCAACCACTTTAAGTTACTCAGCCTTAAATATTGGGCAGACACATCTGCCTGACCTCTGCCTAATATCCACTTTCTGACCTCATAGTTGCTTACCCGCATACATCATTCAAACGTGTACACTTAGCGATCACACAATATCTGACCGGTTGGTGTACATAGCTGCAACGTGGGAAATGAAGTAGAGGCTTGTATTTCCGACTCTGGCTTATCTGTGACGGCAGAATTGTAGATCTGACTTCTAAGGGCCATATACAAAAATCAGCTGTTTACCGACGGTCACTGGCGGTAGAGGACATAAATTAAGTTTAAATGTTCGATCAATAGCGTGTGCGTTGAGTCGCACACAACACGTGGTATCAGCTTGTTTTCAATGATGAGGTTAGAAAAAAGACATCTGGCACTAACAATATCAGCTAACTATGCAGCATAACGTGCGCTGGTTGTCCATGATTTATGCAGTCGACATAAAGTTCCAGGCAAATAAACAGTTATTTGGTGTAGAGAATGAATGAATTCACCGGTATGTTGGTCACTAAAAACTTACCTGAATCCTCTGTTTGTAACTCACAAATTTGGTAGCTGCATACATCAGGAGAAATGATGACTATCGACAGGAATGTTGTTGTCATTTGAGTGAGATAACTGCGAAACGGGTGCAATCGATAAAACAATACGGTGAAACCTTTAAAGAAACTGTCACGTGAATGCAGACCAACCTATTCGCACAACTCAATTATTTGTTAACATGGTGTAAACAACCTGTGTTTGAGTTTATGTACAGGTTTTTATGCTATTTTCTTCTTCCTTCTATCCTCATACTAAGGATTGCTTTTTAATTACTTCGTGCTGTTTTATGACAGTCAAGCATTTGAGTCGGCCGTTGATATGATCCCATCGGTGGCATCCTTAAAACAAACAAATTCTTTCTCACAACTAGTATAAACAATGTCAATAGGAAGTGAAAGTTCGAATCGTTTGACAATTTCTGAAGAAACCCATCATCCGCATTATTTTCGACGTTGACTATAATGTTAGAAGCAATAATGACTGTATCGATTGTTTTTTCACATCACCTACGTAGAACACTGATTAGCCCATTTTGTATGGCTTGACAACCGTCTTGTGCACAGCTGGTTGGTGTAAGCAGTTGATCTAATGTTTAAGCGGTCTGGTTATCTGTTGTCAGTGTAAACAAACAATCCAATGGTTAAGCGGTGTGGCTATCGGTCACTAACCAAGTGACGCGAACAACGTGAAGACGTTTATCCATTTGTTCTCATTTCTCATATTTGTACAGTCGAATCAGTTGTTTGAATTGTGTAACTGATGAGATTATATGACTTATCAACGTTCTGAAATCCATACCTTCTCATCGAATGGGTGGATTGAATAAAGAGGATTCAACGTTTCACATAAAAATTTGTTAGCATGATTTGTACGGGTGAGGCTGATCCGAAGTGATTCCATCTTCGTGACGTGATCAACAACGGTACCCGCTTCCATGCTACTGAGGTGTTCGGTCTGTAAGAATCATGCTACGGTGATCAAACACTATACATTTCAGATGTTTCGCTGTCAGTGGAAGTGAGTGAAGAAGGACAGATCACTCTGATGGGTGATGCAGAATGATATCTCGGCAACAAATCTCTCATGTAGTGTCTTTCATTTTGTTTTCAGTTCGACTTTAGTGTGTCATGTTCACTCGCCTTTGAAAAGCAGACATGTTGATGATCACACTGTTAATGCTGTTGTCACTGTTCATGATGATTAGTGGCTTTCACTTCGTAATCAGTTGTGTTCCAGTGCACTTTCTTCGAGGATTCAGTGATCATGTCTGTTGCGCCCTTTATTGATATGTAACAGCGAATGAACCAGCGTAGTACACTGTACATTTCCTAGCTAATTTCTAGTTGAGTTTGCATCTAAAATACTTAATTTCCTTATTTTTAGACCCCCTGATAGTCGGTCGGAGGCGAGGACTAGTTTGAAACAAAGCTCTGTGGATATTTTGGTCCGCCTGCAAAAAATTGTTACGGAAGCATACGAACAAGCAAAACATGATGAAGAATTCACTGTCATACTAAACTCCTTAATGAGCACGAAACCTGAGGAAGATGACACTGCGCTCAGGCAGCTTGACAGTAGGCGGCGGAATAGCTTTGATTGTAGACCATTCCAAGGTCCCAAAACTCCACCGTCCCCCAATTCCCGTCAAAGAGATTATGAGTTTGGTAGAAAAAGATCGCATAAACTGTGTGAACGAACGATTTTGGAGCAAGTTGATGCAGAGGAGAATTTCCCCAGCACCAATAAACGGACGGATCCACATCGTAATCGACCACCTTATGCAGTCTCAGCCAGTAATATTCAAGAAGAATCACCTCGTATGATCTTCCATGTTAATGAATCAAATGGAATAGACCTATCCAGAGGTCGTCCAATCGCGCATCATTACTCCGATGTGGCTCATGGCCACGGCAGCCGAGAAGTACACAATATCTGCCCACATCGAGGAAATGCTAATTTTCATAGTTCAAAAAGCCGCCTTCGTATGGAAGACGATGCAAGCTATGTAGGACAGGTGGGTGGGACTATGAAATCCAGAGGAGAAAAGGCCCGCAACCTAGGCTGTGCTTGTGGGTTGTTGCACAAATTGGAAGTCGATATGAATAGGGCTCAACACACTAACGAGCGAATAAGTAACATACATCACTTATACAGCAGTCGACGTGATACGCCTTCACGTACCACCGATAGCTCAGTACCTCAACGACACCCCAATATATCACGTGTCACAGACGTACTCGAACGTGGTGGCAGGCATAAGCAGGCACGTTGGATGCAAACGGAGGGACGTCGATTTAGCGAAAAACAACAATTAGAAGCAGAGGCGTATTTGCGAAGCTGTAGGCCATCACGCTCTCCGTCCTCATCGTATGTTTCACCACTAATGGACACATGCAAACGAAAAATCAATACTGATCATAGGTATCATCGAGGTTTAAACCATACAAACAAAAAACGTGGACACTACAGGCATTCAGACGACACTGAGCTAAGGGAACTGTATAACAGACGGGACAGATTAACGGAGGTTAGCAGTAGTATATGGTCAGTCTCTGCCAGACGTCGTCCGCCAAATTTGCGTGTTCCTTCAGAATCATTAAATCATAAATCTACTTATCAGAGACCTTATAGTCAACGAAACGGACCAAAACAGAATGGACACCAAAATATCTATTCCGGACCTCCATCTCCATATGCGGTAGCGTGCAGCTATAATGCTGACACAGTAGTTAATGAGACCCCGGACTCCCCGCCCGATGTACGGACACAGACACGGCTTTTTCAAGCTCCCACAACAGAAACCAGTGTTCACGCAGATTCGTCCACAAACATGGTTGATGCTCAAGACCAGTGGATCCTGGCTGGACTGGATTTATCCACTTACAATACAGATGAGCTACGAAGATTACGGAATTGGATCACATTCAGTCAAAACGCAGGGCAAGTGCTTGCCACTTCCAATAACTTAAAAAATAGAGGCGAAACTGATCAAACGGCAGATACGTTTACAGGTACTGATGTATCCGTTATTAAGGATTCGCTGCAGACGCAACAAACGCAACAGCAGCAACACGACCAACCAAAAACAGTCAAAATGCAGGAACCGCAACTTCCCGTGGCTGCTCACAGTCACTTAGATAACTCACAACCCGTAGAAACCGGTCGATCGGAGTTTGCAGTTGAGTCTCGACGCAGAAGTGTCAGTAGTAGTAGCAGTTGTAGTAGTGCAAGTACTTCCAGTTCTAGCAACACCAGTACCACTGGAGATAGTAGTGGGAGCGCGAACAGTAGCTCCACCAACGAGAGCAGCTACGTATCGTCCACAGTCTCTGACAGATCCAGACCGCGCTCCGCTACACTCGGATTAATCGAACCGGAACTTAAACAACCAACCTATCCGTACACACCCGAGATCAAGGGTGATGGAAAATGTCGCCCACAAGTTGCACCCGAGTTAGTGTCATGTAGTGCGGTAAGAAAGGAGGGCGAATCACTATTAATCAACTCAGAGCAAAGAAAATTCGTTTCTGACCAAATTGCCAACGATCTACCTGCGCGAGAAAGCAGTCTGCATTTCGATCACCTGCGAACCAGCCCAGTGATACAAGTCTCGTTGATGGCCAATGGCCGATCCCCATCAACCATTTCAGAAAACCGTACTGGCGGCGTGACAGAATTGACTGATGATCAAGAAAAGAATGAAGCCCAGGAACCAGTAGTTGAGGAGGAAGGGATCGCAAACATTCCGTTTAATCCGAAATCGAAATCTGTCCACAATTATCAACCGGTACAGTCGGTGTGTACTTCGGTGGACTTAAACCAAAATACGCTTGATAGCAGTATCTGTCTCAATAGGGAAAAAATCCTGAAATCACACTCTACATTGCAGGACCTCATAGTTTCGAAGCGAAGGGATGCAGAACGAAAACATGAGGAAAAGTCGTTCGAGCAAGTTGCCCAGATCGAGGAGAGTGATTCTAAACACTTTGACATAGATACTTCTGATGCGCATCTCCGTACAGCTGGAGAGAATAAGGAGGAAGAAGAAGAAGAAGAAGAGGGTGAGGTTGTTTCCGACTGTACTAGTGACGTGGATGATTTCCAGTCAATCAAGACGGTAAATAAGCACCCGGCTTCAGATGGTCTAACCACGTCTGTACCTCCTGGTTTGGAAGCGCGATCCCATGGATATATTCGAAGTGCAGCCCACAAAGTTATCAAGAAATCATCTCCAAGAGAAGCCGTGTCCTTCACCGTCTCCTCTCCTACTCGACCGAGAGAAAGTTCGGAATTCAAACGACCCAGCACTCCAAAACATCACAGAAAGCAACCATTCGATTCCCAAAGAACTTGTCGTAGCACTAGATTTACATATAAGCATTCAACTGGCAAAGAAAGATCGAATCGACTTTGGACTAGTCGCGTGTCTTACACGGAATCACACTCAAGAATACCGGGGCGAGCAAGACGTGTCTGGAAAGGATCTCGAATGCAGCGAGATCCCATAGGATTAGACAGTCATCGAATGTATCACTTCCCAAAACCGGTTCCTCGAAGACGTGGTCGTCGGAGTGCTACAGATCGCGACTCAGTTTCATTATATCGTCATTCCCCAAAATTTGGTTTTCACTACAAAGAACACCTGACCACACGAACAAACACGCGACCGTATTCACAGGTGAAAGGATACGGTGAACGCCGAGTATTTGATTTACGCGAGTGCAAATTGAATCGGACGCATTAGTGGTGTGAACAACAACGTAATTTGTTACATTTTTGCTTATTTGTTGTTCTTGATTTTCTGTGATGTCCACTTTATTCTAATGATAAATCAAAATCTACTGACCAATACTATCAAGTGTGGTTCGTTCTCATGAGTATTTCAAGAGTTTTGGGAAACTTTTAATCGAGACCCCTATTATTTTCTAGCTTTTGCATACGAGTGGAAGCAGTTAGTAAAAATTACCTCTTCTTAGACGTGATTTCATCGATGAATCTCTCACAGTATTCGCTTCATTTAGGAGCGCTGTTAAGAATGCTTCCCTATTGAACAAATAGTCGAGATCGTATGTACACCTATCCTGGCATAGCGCTATGAAATGTGTTAGCAATGTTGTTTCCGTTAACAACATGATGGTGACAAGTTAGAACTTCTACTGGTTAATATGTTTGAATGAATATTAAACCGGCCAAGGCTGTGTACAGGTTTAGAATATATGTTTGCAATTATGGCTGAGGGTGGGTTGGATCCATCTTCATGAATCCAGAAGGTGAGTGTCCAAAACAAATTTTACAATAAAATGTAAGTGGGTTATATTTACGCCGATGGACACGGGCTACATCGGATAACCAGCTTTACACTGGATATGACAACACAGGCTCGGAAGTGAGTTCAGAATGATTTTTTATACTCACCCTCGAACCGACACTTCACGACCGATTTCGCTGTTGCTTGGACTCTTCAGAGGTGACTGAACCAGTAACCCTCCCCGTTACGAGTCATCACCTTTATCCGCTCGGTCACCACTCCTACATGCACCGCTCCAGTTACTAGCACGCCTAATTCATTGATTGTAAGCCCGGATCTACTGTTCTTTTCAGAGAACCAAACAAGAAAGAATTTTTTCCAGCTATTTGAATTAATGGGATTTACGCCGGGAAACCACTCACCTTAGTTCCGCTGAGAGGGTAGTATTTTAGCGGTATGAGATTTATTCATGATCGCTGATGTGACGCATTTAATAATGTTGGTTTAGACGTACATAGTCTTACACATGAGTTGGTGATCAGCGCAACCTATGTGAGCTCATTTGTGCTACAGCGCACTCACCGGATGTCTATAGGTTGTGACAACTTTTTTAATTTAGTGTTCATCTATATAAATTATGCACTAAACTGGGTCAATTTGGGTTATACAGAGACTGGTCTAAATGTTCGTCGCACGCTTCAGATATATATCGCAGGTACATGCGCATTTGTAAAGCATGCACACACTGTCACGGTTCACCTAAAAAGCATTGTGATGATTCATGCGGCTTACGTTAGGTCATTTTGGCATGGGCAAGCAAACTGTATGATTCTTGGGCGTAAATCCAGGCTGGCTTAGCTGAGTTGCATTGTTCGCTAAGATAAGTGCCATGAACCAACAGATTTTATCACCAGAGGGATAGATGATATTCCTAGTCTGCAGTAGGTCATTCTTCGTGCATCTATTTGACCACTTCTCACAGGATTTTCGATGTCGATGTCACGAGCATTTCTTCAAAAAAGCGGTATCAGTCTTTATCTTAGATATATCTCTGGGTCTGACAGTGAACTGGATGACCGTCATCAGCTGGCTTCACAAATGCTCACTGAGACTTAGATTTAGTGTTCATGACTGTAACTGACCACCAACGTTGCGATCTACAATGAATGAATCGTTTCTAACATAACATCAGACTGGAACCCAAGCTTGCTGTTTTCCGCTGATATTAACCGTGAATCCAATTTTGGGTGACGAACATCTTGATCTCTAAACGTACATCTTTTCTAGTCAAGCTTTAATAAACCCATAATGGACTTCTTTTATCAGAGGTAAGCAGCTCGCTAAGTATCCCTGCGTTCCTTACCTCAAACAGAGGGTTTGACGATCCTCAGTTGTCAGAGTGCCCCCAAAGCTGGACCTTATCGTCTTTGACTGAGCAAACAAGAATCAGATAGCATGAATCTTGACTCTTAGTGTGGTTGCCGGACTGAACCTGTGACTCTGAGGTGCTCTCAATAGACGTCTGTCATGCTAGGTAGTTCCTTCACGAGGTTTCCCATATTTCGGGAGACTTGTGCGACTTTTTCAGTCGGTTTGCTAGTTAGCCACCTTGAATTGGTTAAATAATCACGAGTTTGACAGGCAGATTCTTCGGTCAGTTTGGTCACGTTATTCCATATGTCGACGGAGCGTCTGCCGCATCGCACATTGCTCAATGTGGCTGCTGACAGTTGGGAAAAACCAAAAGGCGGCTATGATGTGGACACGAGCCACAAAACCCTTGACCGTTCTGCCAAGTGAGATTTGTAGGTGCCGCCTACCTGACTGGAGAGGTCACTACCATCCACATCGCTGGGTCGGGAAATCTTCTAACGTGGTAAGGTATCGCGGTCATTAGCGATCCCGTATTCGTGTTAGGAGACACATCTGACGTATCACGTCATATCGGTCGATCAATCCGGCTTCGGGTAGATTGACCTTTTCCGTTCTGCTGAGCTAACCAGATTGAAGTCGTGCTGACGAGCGCCTGTACGTTATCTGTGCTATTCGTTTCGACCCATATATCTAGAACCTATGTGGTCCACTTCTGTCTCGATTTTCCGCTAAGTGGTGTTATCTTGTCTTTTCACCCTCTCCAATTTGAGCCAAATGATTGAGCCCGTAATAAAAGGGATGTTGCAGTAGTCCGCAAATTTGTTAACTCTTTCGTGAAACTCAACTGCCCTCGTTTGTTCCTTTCTCTCTCCTTTTACTTCGCTATGCACTTGAACTTATTCTATTTCTCTGCTAATACGTGGACCATTGTTAACGCTGACAGCAGTCCGAGCTTTGGTATCCACGAGAATGATCACACAAGGATGGGTTACGTAACCGAACAGCAATGGCTCCGGCAGTAGTCAATGTTCGCTGGTGACGGAGTTTTGACCAGTTCGATGGAATCCTGCAGATAGTGGTGAACGATCGATCTTTGTTGACCTGATGGGAGCTGTAACCCAGTGAACATACAACAGCATTCATGATTGACTTTATTTCACCTGCACCGATCCATGTTGGATGACTTTTCCTGATTCCTCTAGACAAATGTCGAGTCGTATGATCCAGGTAGATTGCTGAAAAACCGCAAACGAACTTGTATTGAAAACATTTTTATTGATAGATTTCATCAAAAACATGTTTGCTGTATTCAGCGTTCTACTATTGTGAGCCAAGGACGCGGATGAAACAAAGGCTGTTTACTCGGAAAACCAATACATGGGTGATGCGCTTCAACAGGACCACAAACAAAAACACTCACCTGCGTTTGATACTGGTCTCAGAACGTCCCAGTGGCCAATTCTCAGTTCCTTCATGTAGCAAGAGCCATTTTATACGATGCTACATTCAAATTATCCTTCCCGTATTTGTCCCGCGGCCATCTGGATGTTGAAATCCATGCTGCGGTCTCACTACTGTATAGTGGTGGTGTAAGTAGTATAGTGCAACAGTCCGTCCTCACTACACTACCATCGAATTCCCTAAATGTCTGTTTTTGGTGTTGCAAATTTCTGGATACACAAACTGGTCAACGACTACCGTAACTCTAGCTCGATGTACTTAAAGGTGCACATAGGAAAAATGTGGATCGTGGAGCGCTTATTCATAAAAACACGTTACTACAGCACGAAATTATGTCGAGCACGCGTAAGCACCAAATTTCATTGGGCGAATGAAAATAACGCCATCGAACCATTAGTAGTCCATTCAGGTGCATAATGGGATTGTACCAAATATCACTCTTAGTCGGCGAATTAACCACTGTAAAACAAGAGGATAGAAGCTCAGCTTTCATTGGCTACGGCACATTATTCTGATTTTTCATTCTGAAGCATAGGCATAATCTTCACTTATAGTCAACCACTGAAACGATGACCGATTCTGTCTCTGTTAGATAAGTCTGTGCGTGGTTTATCATGCGTCGTGATATGCGTCTCGTTTGATTGACCTTTCACTTTCGAGCGAAGATCTCTAGCTGATAAGTGCAAATGCTTAATTCGACATTGCATACTGAAGGTAGGAAAATGCACCCTTGAGACAACCTTAATTCCTAAGTAACATGAGCCTAACCTCACATAGATGTGTGACTCGTAGCACCATTCTCAATAGTGGTAACGAAGATTCTTCTCGAAAAAATAACTATCGGAAAAAAGGCAAACAAAACGGACAAAACCGGTTTAAGTAGAACTACTAGTAGTCCGGTGGATACAAGCACTGCATTGACTCCATCACACTGTCACCGAATACAGAGGTTTGAAACGGTGTTTTGAGAGGTCACATCGTATCCAGTATGATTGCCGACATCTGCTGATCACAACAAAAGAGCATCTGGACCCTACATACCTCGTGATTAAGTCGTCGGCTGATAATGTCACAACCCTGTCCAACTGTTGGAAGTCAGGCCAAACAGGGCCAAATGTGACCTTCGGCTAACATGCACAGCACGTGATCCCATCGCTGTAAAACGGGAAGTTTCGTTCATGAGTAGGATGGTGCGCATATTCCAGGAATATATGGAAATAAATGAAGGTTGTTCTTCTATATCTTTGAGACAGACAGTTCAACCTTCCACCTATGCGTTCAACCCACATTTCGTCATCCCGACTTATAAAATACACCTTCGTTCGGGAGTAGTGTAATGCGCACACTCCGACAATGCAGAAAGACGAGGGGTCGAAAGTGATTGCTGGATTCGTGTGTGTCCAATATGGGGGACGTGGAACCAAGGCGAGTGAAGATGCACTGTTATCAAGCGGGTACGGATACACGTCAGCCATGCAAATGAGTGGACGTGTTCGTGATCTCATGATTTAACATAACCCGTACGAGATTTCACGCGATAAACAACGTTGCCGACAGAACGTATTTTGCGGTCACAACAATGTGTGTCGTGACGAACGCGAGGATGATGATGCCCCGGCGGGTGTTCCTGGACTACTTCGAGGACGTGATGGAAGTGGTCTTATGTATATCATAACATCGGTAAGTCACTTCCGTACGTTGAATCAGCATGGCGGTGAGCGATGAGAGCATGTTTAGAAGGATATTCAAGTTGAAGTACCGAAAGTTTGGAGAGTATGTTTAAGACGTGTGCAGATTTCAACGGGAAACTTGTAAAAGCTTTTTCATCAACACTCCGCAGAGAGCTGCAAGTGCTAAGAAGCATAGAGGAATAGACCTGCCGCCAGGCTGCCCATATGGAAGTGCAGTGTACAAATGCGTACACTGTACACGGCGAACGAAGCTCTTCAAACGGTAATGTTTGTTTAATCAATTGTTACGATACATTGTAGTTTTGCAGACTACAGATGTCAAGCCCCCTGGGTCATCCATTATTGCACCGACGTATATCAGATCGAGAAAACAAACCTGGTACACTCACACGGCTTTCAGGTTGGTAAGCCGAATATTTATCCCAGGAATAGACGTCTGGCTGTTGATGCTGAACTGCATGTATGTGAGATGATGAGCCATTTTAAGAGTGCTCGTGAAATGAGGACGTATGTGAACAGGAAGTATGGGATTAGAATGCGTCGGCACGATTTATCTAATCTACGCACGAGGCACCGCAAATTAGATGATCGCAACGAAATTATGAAGTTGTGAGATTTACTGGAAGTAGAAGGCAGCTATAGGTTTCTACTGAGAGAGAAAGTGTCAAGGTTCGTCATGTTTGTACCGAAAGGTACATTCCAACTGTGTCCCAGGTATGGAGATGTCATTCTAGTAGATGCAACTCATCAGTTAAATTATGGCGGCTTTATACTATGGCATGCTATGTTGATAGACGTAACTGAAGCTGGGGTAACGTTTTTTTTACGCACTTATGCCGAACGAAACTACTGACAGTTATAGGATAGTTTTGGAAAACCTTCTTAAAATGTTGCCTTGTATGTCTGTATGTCTGCTGTTCGCACCTTCATTGTTGATCGTTCAACAGCACAGATGAGGGCAATAAGTGAAGTCTTTTCACACTGTGCCATAGTATTCTGCCGATTTCATTAACTGCATGATATGTCTCGGCGTTTCCGCCAGTTGGTAAGCCTAGGCGATTATCAGAAGAACCGCATTTACTAGTGGCCCCGCAATATGGTTTTCACTGGAAACAGCGGTCAATTTAACAGTTTACTGCAGGCTGTGGATTCTGTCAGAATAAGGCATATCAGTATCTTGCGAGCACTTGGCTGCCTTATAAAAGGGGTTGGGTATCGCATAAACTTAAGTCCACGGTTTTGTTCGGTACTCTTACCACCAACCGTGTTGAGAACGAGAACAAGCACATCAAAAGTGCCGTGTCTGAACGCTCCAGTGTGTATGAATTTTCCCAACATATTGTGGAACGTTGTGACAGTGTGTTTGTGGAACGCCGGGGTAGGCTGAACACTGAGCGCATGAAGTTGTTTGATCCGGCTGTAGGCCGGGAATTTCTGTCTCTCATTCTGAAACCAGGGATGCCAGGAATGTTTTCCTTAGGCATTACAACGGCACCCAGATCGTGGACGTAGCCTATGCAAAAGGCACGTGGAAGTACGCTCTAGCAAAAGGCGCCTTTGCCACGTTGACTGCTGCTTTTCATCCCAGTGGATGATTCTCTGTTGTCATATTGTTGCTGTGTTTTGTTTGATTGACAGACCCCTTACCACATTGGTTGAGGGAAACCGGTGGTTGTTGTCAGCCCCTGGGGAAGCAGAAATCCCGGTTTCCCAGTTTGATGAACCGGTTGTTTGTATGCCTGCACCTGTTTCCACTTCTCCTCTGGACAGAATAAGAAATGCTGAAGATGTTTGCCAGGATATAGCCTTTACTTTAGGATGTATGGGCGCAGTCAACAATCGTAGACATGTAGCTGCGTTGCGAGGGGAAAATGAGTTAATTTCTAGCCATCCTGACCTATTATTGCACTGTTCAATCCCAGGTAGGGAGGCTGTGCAGATAAGCGGCCGAACGTCGTTTGACAACTTATGACCTGATAAAACAGTGCACAATAGTAGCGAATAGTATGAAACATTGATAAACAGATTGGGAATAACACAACGTTTCGAGCAAGTTGTGTTATTCCCAATCTGTTTATCAATAACATGTTAAACACGACGCCCAAACTATTAAACTTCATTCGTACTACATTTGGTGCGGATATCTTACAGTATGAAACATTCTCTCTTGACCCCAAAGGGGGTGGTAGAAGACGGGTTCTGTTGGTCAGGAAAAGCTTTGTAATCAACTCAAATATCCCTACCTGCAGCGCCTTCCCTACAACGCATGCCCCAAGGTGTGCTATGCAGATGCCGTCCACAAGTAAGATTGCATGCATGTCTGGTGAGTTAAGCCAGATGCCCGCAGCTTCAATAGAACAACCGTTTGTCTATAACACTCGCAGGACGTCTAAACTTGAACGTCGTGTAATTGACCAGGATATGCCGGAGATTGATGTAATCGGGGATCCCATGGGGACAGCTCGTATTAGACGAGTTGCTAAGGGTACCCTAAGACAGTTCAAAACGAAAGTCAGGGAGACTTTTGAAAAGCAGCGTGCCTCAAAGCTTGTAGGTTACAACGTTTGCCAGATTTGCTTCCAAAAGGAGGATCACGTGGACTTGGACGAAGACACCGTGCACTGGGTACAGTGCAGTCAGTGTTCAGGTTGGTACCACCACTAGTGTGCCAACCACAACGAGTCTGAACCAGTTTACACCTGCGTTGACTGTGACAACGTGGGCAACACAACGTGACCATCAGGCAGGATAATGACGAAACGGCGATCTCAAGCGTCATGTGAGAGAACCCACGGCCTTATTCAGGGCCACCCACGACATGGTTTCACGAGCTATGCTCATGTTTTTATTTTGCAGTGGTTATTACCGTTAGTTAAGTGAGGTTCACTGAGTCTTCCTTCAGTGGTTCCTCTGTGGGTATACCAAACAGCTAGCAGTGTGCGTCTATTTTCAAACCGATTTGCAGTGCTCACTGCCGTTAGTCCAGTGAGATGTCCACATACATATATATATACATATATGTATCTAGACATTAACATATACATGTATACATTTATACATATACATATATATGTACATTTACATAGGTAAATTTATAGATATATGTATACATGCATGTGAATGCCTGTACATATATATAAGTGTACATATTTATATATATATGTACATATTATATTTACATTAGTACACTATATTTATATTTATTTATATATATGCCTAGGTGTATATATAGCTAACTATTTATATATATACAGCTCTGTATACATACAGACATATACGTATGTGTATATAAACTTGTATAATTATATATATGCATATAGGTATATATATATCCATATATATTTCTATGCACATACGTATATATATATAGGTATACATAATAATTTACATACATATATTCATATTTACATACATAACGTTGTACAAATGTTTGTGCGCATATACATATATATGTGCATATAAATATATATTTATATAAAAATATATATGTATATATATAGGTATACACATGTGTATATCTATACATATACAAACATATACACATATATATAAATATATGTATACAAATATATATATATTATTGTATATGCATATTTAATCATATATATATATTTGTACGCACACACAGCTGTATATACATACATGTGTACACCCTTATATATGTGCACATGAATGTATTTATATAAATATATCTGTATGTACATTTCTTCAAACCCTCTAGGATAGCGAGTTGCCCAATGAGAAGATTGCGCTTCAAGGTCATTAGGTGTATTATTACTCCATACCAATTCGTTTTTCGCGGGTGCGAAGGGAAATGCGCTCCTCAACATCTTTTGGTTATAAGTAACTTTCGAGCCAATAAAAACAGTGACCAGTTCATCATTAGAAAAACAACCTATTCGTTAATCTTTCCGAATAAAAGCGTCTCTGCTAACTCACGTGAATCCGCCGGTCTTCCCACAGATCAATTTCCTGGTCAACTGTCAGATGTGTCGTTCGCCCATAAACCACTCGAATGAAGATTTCTTCAATATGGTTTGAGACGACGAGCGGCGGAAGAACCGACTCAATGGTAAAATCTCTTCCCAGCTCCCTTCTTTTGCCGCCGACCACTGTTTAACTATGAAATTGTTGTTAATCGCTTCGACAAGAGATGAGGTGGTTGTGTGAGATTTTTCGGTTCGCAATCGCTCAAAACACTACCGGAACTGCACACTTCCAAATCATAAATCTTGATTGGTCAACATGCTTTTTGGGCTTTCATACCCTTCAAAGGTTTGTCGCACCAGTACTGTACATACCGTGTTTGTATGCCCGAAGGATAAAGCCGCTGCTTCAATCCATCTCGTGCAATTCTCCGTCGTAACCACTTGCGTGGCAAATGAGAAAAGGTCCTTAACACCCACCAGCCAGTCTCCCAGTTTATCTGGCTGAGTGGGGGTATTAATTTCATCAGTTGCCATCCTTCCAGATCTAAGTTTGTTGGTAGGCTAGTACATAACCTGCGGCACCATCTTTCAATATTTCCGGAGTTTTGTGATATTTCGTGTCCCCCTTGATGACGTTTACCTCAAGTGTCTCTAATGCCTCTGCCGATAGTAACGAACGCTTATTCTGACTCAAAGTTGACGCACTGAGATCCCAGCACCGTTTACCGGTAAGTCTGACTACTACATTCTAAATGCTTTCATTTCCAGGTGATTTTTACTCCTCATGAATTGTTCTCCAGCACAACGATGGTCATTCACTTCGCGAATTATTGGACCCTTATTTTTCGCTACTTGTAACCTTTCAGGATCAGTCTCCAGTTCAGTCCTGCTAAATCCCTCGATATCCTTGTGGAACACATCTGTGTGCTGTTTCTCGGAGATATGGCCGGGAACGTCTTTCTCTTTCACAGATACGTTGTGAATTGTAATTTTTTGCTCATGCTACCGAACAAAGAAGATTTCTCCAAGTTTTCTCCTCTGATTTGATTCTCTCGAGAAACTTGCAGCCAATCTCCATATGGTGGCATTAAACCAACAAGAGTGGCTTCTAATTTTCCACAACCCAAACTATTACCAAGCATGCCTTTTTCGAGATGATTAGATGCTTTTGTGTTACGTTAAAACCGGGATGGCATATTCACCACCACCTCCCTCCTACTCCAGTGGAACCCCCATCCCCACATCACCCGCACCTACTGCATCTATGAAGCTCTCTCTGGTCACTAACAGTTTCAGAGTCATTGTCCTTTCTTGGTCAGTTGAAGAATTTTGACGAAGTTTGGCAAACACTTTCCTTCCGGAGACCCTAATTCTCCCTTACTAATTCTTTCAACGAGCAAGCGATACGCCTAAAATTCCTCATGAACCTGCTGCGCAACAAGGAAACTGTTGTAGGACCTTCTTCAGTGTTGATCATCAGTTTCTGAGGCAGTAGTTGATCCTTGCATTGACCGATCTTGTGACCCAGTACTACCTGCCGTTATCTCATCAGTTTCGACTTTGAACCATTGTTCCGTAAACCAACTTGTTCAGTCCAATACAACGCATTTTAAACGTGCGCTGTGTACTCTGCCTCGCTAGTGCTGTAGGTGTTATCATCTCTATGTGCGACACCATTAGGTAGCCTGTTCAGAACTTTGACCGTCAATCGCCTGATAGCTGAAACGTGTGAATCTATACATTTTTCTTCAGCAGTGAAAGCCGTTTTGTTTACATTCGAGTTTTCTATTCAAACTTGCCAAAAATCCTAACCGAACATCCAAAACTGTGCACATTCTGGGGTTCTGAATCTCATCGAAAATTTCAGACACCGCTTGTATGTGAACGTCTTCACTGACTGCAGTTTCGTTAAATCTCCTGAAGTAAAAATAATCGAAAGTTTCCATGGTTGTTCTTCGTGAACAAGAGTGCGGAATTGAATGGGCTCTCCACCTCCTTAGGGGTGGTTTCTTTCAATATATCATTCACTGGTTCAATTTGCAGCTTCAATTGCCCTGGGGGGGTTACGCCGCCGCAAGTTTGAAATCGCGTTGGTTCGACAAGAGTTCACGTTCAATCTATTCATATTAACCGTGTTTGCTGTGATTGGTGGCGAAAAACTCCCGGAATTTGTGTAACACTTCATTCCGTAGACGTTTGTCACATGTGGGAACTGATTTAAATGCGTTTACTTCATTTTGTCAAAGCCGTACTTTGTTTGCTCTCAATGGTGGAATCACCGGAACATACAAGCCCATCGTGTTTTTACTCAATCACGGCATCCGCGAGGTTATGTAAACAGGCCTCTAGCACAGTTCGACGTGCGTCGGTGAAAACGAATACCCGATAACTGATTCGGACATCTGCCAACTGTAAGCGTAAATCCACTAACTATTCAAACTGCCACTACACACATCTAAACGACCTTCCTTAGCCCTTGATCAAGCAATGAAATCATCGTCCCTGTGTCAAGCAAACAGTAACCAGATTTCTGGTCTATTCTCACTTAAGTCTGAACTGCTGTCCTGTCGATCACGTCGACCAACGTATTCCCAACCCCAAACAAAAACAACCCACAAAACGTTCATTTAACTATCGTTTTCCCTTGCCCACTAAGCAGACTCTTCATCTACATCTGTACTACACATCAGTGTGGTTTTCCTCTGTCTTGTTCAAACTCAAGACCCCATTTGGTGAGCCACTCTGCCCATTACTATTCAACTTGCTATTCAGATTAATTTCCATATCGGTAGCGCCTAAGTAAAGTACTCGAATGCCACTGCGATACGATGGTTGATTTGGTGATAATTTGAGCTATAGCACCTTTTGTTCTCCGAGTACAAACGCAGAATACCGTTTGTTCATACTTTCCAACTTCCAGCTCTAGTGTAGATATATTGGTGTGTTCCCTGCAACCTACTCAATGTGTCGAGTGTGATCGCGATGTTCTGTTTGCTGCCAACGCATAAACCATCAAAATGTTGCAAGTCTTCATCGATGAGAAAATGCCACAACAATTTGATTTCTTGGATGTCTGAAGCAACAGAATTTAACGGTAGTCAGATCTTAACCAATGATAATTGGGGTGGTTCAGCACAAAGGACGATCTTGACTAATGACAACCAGACCAAGAAGAGTGAATCATTTTGCGACGTAAGCGTGACAGTAATTATCTGATGAACTCCTCTCTGAGGTGAAGTGGTAACTTGCTGAGTTCAAAACATTCCTAACGTTTCTGATATCAAGAACATCTCATGTTCAAACCGGCTGCAAAATCCTTGGTGTAGCTATCAGCTGTGAATGCCACTTTGAATTGCTTGAGTACTGACTACAGTGTAGAACATTCACGTAAATGTACATTCTGACTTATACATGACTGACCTGAGTTCTTCCGAACTCGGCCAGGTAGAAAGGGTCGTACATCACCTCAGTTTAAATCAAAGGCAGCCAGAATTTATTCTATGAGATCGGCGCTAATACTGGTCGGGATGGTTTCAGGAGCTAAGACAACACGTTTTGTGACAAATCATGGATAAAGATAGCAAGCGCAAACAAAACTCCGGCTAACTATTCTTACTTGCATCGAGCATAGTTCATTGGATAACAACATTGTCGCACCCGTGTCAGTTATGTACCACTCTTCTGTGCCGTTTAGTTTCGTTCACACTTGTATGCCACATGTACGAAACGTAGTTATTAATGTAAACGATCACCAACATCGTTCTCATGTGTAAAGAGGCTGCACTAAACAAAGGTCTCGCTTATTCAATGCCGACTCCCCTCACAGTTGAAAGTACATTCGGGTTTCTTCTGTTTACACGTGGTTTCTTTCAGTACAAACTCCTCTTCTTTAATTTGATCTATCAAATCTCCGCGTTACTTCTTATCCGTTACCCAACAACCCGCGCCCAAACCATAACCTTTGGCTCTGTGGTGGTCAGATTGGAGAGAACCGATGGGGGTTACTGACGTTCTAAAAATGGGGGCTGTGCACGAATCCATTCGGAGAGAATATTCCTTTTTCAGTAAGCAATGTTGAATATACATCCCTTCCTGATGAGTGCCACATGCAAAATAACTTTTTGGCATCTGACAACCGAATTTCCTGTATTCAGGCCTCCTGGTATAGTCGATGCTTGTATTTCTACGTATCCTATGTACAGTGGGCTTCGATGTGTCACGTTTTTGAGTGAGTAGACGGACATTCTTTAAAGGACTGTCTTTTACATGTTGCACAGCATCATTGACAGAAAAGTTGTCTGTTGGTATGCGCTGTCGACCAGTTCTTTGGAGGTTACAGACAATGTCCGTTGTGTCAAACTTTTTCATCAGCCTTCGAAGCGATTTACAGGTTACCGGTCAAGTACCCACATGCTTTGTCTTAAACTCCCTAGTGGTCTGTGACACATTTTTACCACAGACCACGTAAATAAAAACCAGTTCAATATGCTGTGCGGTTGCCAGATTACCGTCACATCACTTTGTTACTTGGGGTCAAGGGGTTTTATCTGGTTCCAGCATGATAATTCACCCAGACCAAGTTGTGTGAAGCTGATGTTTGTCAAATTGAACTGAAGTGAAGTGAGAAAAGTATAATTCAACATATCTCAACGTAAGAAGAATCATACAGACAGACACAGAACGAACCAGTCACCTCAGGGTCCACAAGTCTGACGTACCTCCAGTGAAAAGAAAGTATCGAGTCTAAGGTCGTCAGTCGTTTACACATACAATCTGCACAGTTATTCACCTCGTAATTCATAGATCTTCCTTGTTCCCGAATGCAGATTTTGAACATTCAGCGTCTGGAGAGAAAATTATCATGATAGCACTGTCTGTTAAAGAAAGCTTAGTCTATTTGCATCCACCGGTTTATTCTGGTTCGTAGACCAGAGTTGCCTTTCAAACGCTGCGTTGTGTGAGGGCAGCCGAGTGTTGTCGATCGTGGAACGTGGTGATCAAACACTGGGACGATCGGGCCGAAAGATTTCACTGGAAATGCGCACACGACCAGCCCCATCCACAGCCAGATAATTCGGCTGTGGGGTCAGCGATGTGTTGTGTCATTACCACACCCGATTCGGCAAATTGGCCTGTTCGTTGGTCTGAACGTCGGTGCGAATAGAAAAAAATATTCAGGCCTGTCGATTGATAATTAGTGTAAGCCCTTTGGTTTGGGCTACGAATTTTACTGCCGTGCCTCTAGCTTCGGAACATACCGATCAAAGAGGCTGCACTGAACAGGGACTAGCTTAGAAACTACACTCAAGTATGCTCTGGTTGCAGTCCTTTTCTTTCGGTGCTGTTTCGTTTACTCCAATTTGTTCCATCATGTTTCTAGGGCACGTCAGGTGGGTGTTCGTCCGCTGTTTACCCATAGTTAGCCCAGACAACGCTGACAACATTGAGTCTCGTGAGAAGTGTGAAAACTCGACAATGTCCATCAGGCTAGTTACTAGTGCCGGATGAATTTGGCATAAGAACGGAAGAGCACTCACGAGTGATAGTTGAGTTCAAAGTCCTAGAGATCGTTCAGCCGACCTGGATCGATCTAAATATAAGGTACAAACACTTGCTTTTGCCTATGAATAATACCCAGCAATGTTGGATTTGTCGGCAGTGAAGTTAGTTTCAAAAGCGCTCTGTTCAGTTGGTCTTGGGAAGTAACGAGTTATGCCATAAGGTACGATTTCACTCCATAGCTGAACGGCTTGAACTCCGGCATGGACTCAAGGAGGCCAACAGGACTGTCGAATCCATTCAGTAGGGCTTCCTTCACAAAGGCTCACCCCATCATTTCAGGGTTCTTTTGTACTGTATTTAGCATTGTTTTTCGCTTACCCTTCATATATGTGCAAGTGATAATCAGCTTCCCGATGTGGGTCTTGACCCTGACCATTTCCGAGACAACCCTGAACTACCCAGAATGGTTCGGTAGTTCTTGTTTTCAGGCGGTGCATCCATGGTACTCTCATTCTTGAGTTGACCAGAGCACCAGTTACATTCAAAAAGTTGTCAGCACCAAAGACGGTTTAATGCAAAAATTGACACATACAGTGACACATACCATGAACAGGAAAGCTTGTTTGCACGCAATATTTGTATCGGTCATTATTCATTTGATCAGTGTTCAGTTGGAATTTATTCCGGCTCTTGATACCCATTAATATTTTCCGTTCGCAAGATGAGTGATTATTTCTTGACTACCTCACGCGACTCAAGGGAATAAACGTCAAAACACAGTTAACCGACTTACTATTAACCGGTACAACGAACAGTCCACTACACTACTAACAAGCTTTAACAAGAACGAATTCCGTGTTTACTGCCACCCTTAGGTTAATCGATGGGTTTACACAAGGGTGAAGTAGCGAACACTTGTGTGCGTGGGTGTGATGTTCACTTTGTCATCTTTTTGTACACTGTTGGAGACAGTGGTGTTGCTGGTAGCTCAGTTGTTCGTTAACCTCGGATAAAAGTCACGTCATTTCGTGGTCTGGTAATTTTTTAAATCGCCATTTGAACTCGTGCTCTCAATTCGTAATCTGCCACCATTGTGTTTGCCTGTATTGCTAATGGGTTTCAACGGTTTCAAGAAAAAAATTGTCCTCATTAAGTACTGATTAGGCTTACACTAAAATAGAATGCATGCATACTGTGGTCATTTTCACATTACGGGGTGGACGACCGTGATACGCGTGACGAGAATGTAACATGCAATCAGAAGGGCAGGCAGAGATTGTATCCAAAGTTACATTACGCAACACATAGTGGTACTAAAGTAACCAATTAACAATTAACCTCCTTGCTCGTCTGGTTGTCCATTGATCCAGGACGTTCGCGCACAACGTTGACATAACGGTCACTTCAAATTCAATCTGTGCGCGTTTAAAGCTTCAATCGCGCGTTTCAAGTGCAAAGCTGCCACACACGTATTGCCATGTTGTCACACTCGACAAGCCTGCATAATCCGGCGCGATGATGGGACTCAGAGGAGGTTTGACAGTCAGGCTATGTCGGAATGCGGACTATGGCCATGGGCATCGTCGAACGCTCGCCATTGGACAACCACATGTTTGTGCGAACATCAACAACGTTAACTGTAACATCAAAGTGAAACAAGATAACAGAAGCTAACTTCTGGAATCCCTTAGGCACAGGGATATTCCACCAAGTAAATAAGGACAAGGTCGAGGCTCAGTTTCAATGCGTCAGTACAAGCATAAGTCTCCATGGAACTGTCAAACATATTCCACACCAAAAATGTCGTCTAGAAATATTGCTCAACTCCTCTATTCTTATTCAGTGTCGTCACATGTTACATAAGAAGATACCACCTGAGATACTCAAGTGATCTAGACACTGATACCTTCCCGGGTGGGTAAATCACCGGTCCGATTCTCTGATACACGGGTTAGATTAGCCAGCCGACTCTGTTCCGTCCTCTCATCTGGGATTGGCTTGGCGTTTCAAACTGTAGTATGCTGCTCAAATTGGGCAAGAAAATAAAGCTCCGAATCTTTGTAACCTATTCGTTAAATTGGGAAACTACACTTCGACTGGGCGATTGTAAAAAAAAATGTTAAGAGTTCTCATATCTCTAAGGTTTGGACAGTGTTCTACAGCTCGAAACATGTTTTACATCAGGTTGGCAATCATAAGATGATTAGCTGAGTAGGTTTACTGTACGGCTATGTACCCTGGTAACTTAGGGTTTCGGGTAAAAAGCATATTAGGCTGTATGACAACCATGTCAGGTCATGCCTTCAAAGTGCTGCCTATCATTTTCCATGTCATGCGCCTTTACTTGTTCTTCCATTTAAATGGCGTATGACATGAGGTAGTTAGCCGTTCAGTTGAAAAACGGAGATGAAAATATACGCCAGTAAGTTGAGGGCGGTAGTTCGTGTCAGTTTCCTGGTTTGGGGTTCTCATGACCCATTTGGTGGTTATCGTGGGGAGGTAGGGAGTTAAGCAAGTAACCAACTTAAGTGATGCTCATTTGACTGAGTTGCCCGCAATGTGGCTGCTCCGTAGACAGACCTCTTGTTTCCGGTTGAACCGCCGTAGCTGCTCATCTGACGTCATCCACCTCCATTGAACCCAAAGGGTTGGTTTCATTCGCTACGCCAAGCCCTTGGACTAGGTTGACATTTGGACTGGGCCCAGCAAGAATGGTTTTTGTTTCCAATGCAATGATACAGTATTGTCCCCGCATAAATTTGACCAATACAAAGATCTGAAACATCGAGTCCCTTTGAGCCACTTGAATAGATCATCATCATCATCATCATCATCATCATCATCATCATCATCATCATCATCATCATCATCATCATCATCATCATCATCATCATCATCATCAT
>QNGE01001137.1:24309-82367 GCA_008508345.1 Paragonimus westermani | reverse complement strand
GCCCAGACCTAGACAGGAGAACGATTAGGGTTCTCAACCAAAGCCTTTGGCTCAAAAGCCTGTACCGCAAGGCAGCGGGTGGGTGGCGGTGTACCAGAAATGGTACGTTTTTCAGGAAGAGATGCCAACCATCTTCAACCCCCAACCTGGAGGACTAGGAGACTGTGGTTTGTCAGACCTCTACCTGTTGGCCTGCCTGGTATGAGTAACTCTGTCCAGTTTAGCAAAAGTGATCATCGAGATGCGCAAGCCGTCACACCACGTCGAGGTCCAGTCTCACCACTTGAATAGAATGGTCAGAAGACGCAAATTACGCTATGACTTCAGTTTGCACACTCCTGTCAGTTGTAAACTTGTGAATGACATGAGAACGAAGCCAAAGAGACTCAAATGAAACAACTGGAAGTGCGAATCGGGTTGGATCGTGATTAGTACTCACGACCGAACCCACCGTAAACAAAGGTTGAGAGTCAGCTGGTTTTGTGTGCATAAAATCGACTGTTGGTTGATAAACAATGCTCTGATACACTTGAGTGGCTGTGAGCTATGAGTGATTCTCAACTGTGGAAGTCATTGCAGAGGCTGTCTACATCATCTCCCCTTCAGATGTGACAGTCTGATGAACAGCTTTCGAAAGATGATCGGTGCCTCACGGAAACATGTGTATAATGCAACAAAGCTTGTCCCGCCCTCAGAAACCCCGGTCACAATGCAAAGCTCTGTGTTTTCCACCAGCCAATGTATCTATCAATTTTCCTCCAGTTGCGGAAATACAAACATCGGTAGAACAGAAAGAAGGCTTAAAACCAGTTTTAACAAGCACATCCCAAAGTGGTTGAGAGTTGCACTGACTCATCCGCCAGCGATTGACACACAGGTAGGACGACACACTGCTCTATCCATTGCAAGGCACTTATCGACCACAGGTCACAATGTCAATATCTCATATTCGTTCAAGCACACAACTCATAAACACTCAAGTATATCAGAGCATTGTTTATCAACCAACAGTCGATTTTATGCACACAAAACCAGCTGACTCTCAACCTTTGTTTACGGTGGGTTCGGTCGTGAGTACTAATCACGATCCAACCCGATTCGCACTTCCAGTTGTTTCATTTGAGTCTTTTTGGCTTCGTTCTCATGCCATTCACAAGTTTACAACTGACAGGAGTGTGCGAATGAATTCGTAACACAATTTCTGTCTTCTGACTAATTTATTCAAATGCAAGGTTCGTTATGTAGAATGTATGCCTAAGCATCATTCCACCTGCTCTCCTCAACCAAATGCACGAAAGGAAGTACAAACAAGTGGACATGTGGGCACCCACAGGTAAAATTTTTGAAGTGATTAATCATCATCTAGTCATACGATCGATTAATGATGATAGGTTGTGGAAGTGGCATTGCTAAGAAATGCTGTGTAAGATGGAAACAAAAAAATAAGAATAAGGAAACTAGGAACAAGGAGAAAACTCAATTTGAGTAACGTGTTACCGAGGTAAAGGCAAACTCACAACCATCTGTTTCTCAACGCATAACGACGATTTCACACGATGTATAGCAAGCGCATCGGAAAACGTCTAAATGTGTTTGTTCACTGTCCGACAAATAACACGGAATACTCTGACAAACGGATTTTTATTCAGAACATACATCCACCTCTGTAAATAGTCTTAACAACTCGACCCCAGACCAGTTCTCATAACGGTATCTGGAAAACCTTTCGTATCTTTATCCTACTAGGGGAACTGTTCATGGAGCAAAGGATGAAAGTAGCATCAAATTGCACCTATACGTCAATCAGACTCATTGTGGTGTATTCGGAAACACTCGCATCCCATCAACTCCGAAAAACGATCGGGTGCCAACACTCGCCAAACCAAACATTACTTACGAAGTGACGTGCTGTTTGCAGTACCTTGGCCACCTAATGAGGATACTCCATGCTCATGTCTCGGAGCGCGTCCGAAATCGCGTCTGAGTGCCAGCAGCGGAACGGCAGAGTACAATTACAAAGCATTTGGAATCATTGTTATGCGTTGAGAAACAGATGGTTGTGAGTTTGCCTTTACCTCGGTAACACGTTACTCAAATTGAGTTTTCTCCTTGTTCCTAGTTTCCTTATTCTTATTTTTTTGTTTCCATCTTACACAGCATTTCTTAGCAATGCCACTTCCACAACCTATCATCATTAATCGATCGTATGACTAGATGATGATTAATCACTTCAAAAATTTTACCTGTGGGTGCCCACATGTCCACTTGTTTGTACTTCCTTTCGTGCATTTGGTTGAGGAGAGCAGGTGGAATGATGCTTAGGCATACATTCTACATGACGATCCTTGCGTTCTCATGCCGTTATCGACGCCAGTTTGACTAACACATGGTCACCTGATCACAACGACTGGCACACACACTTGTGAGACAATTTGAAATCGCACTCTCTTATTGATTCACGTGTGCACACACCAGCATGTTAATCAACCGGACATTGGTTCAACGTTCAGGACACAGAACACTCTCGACGGACCGAAAACACAAACATGAAGAGTAGAGATACAGACTGACTTGACACGACGGAAATTGCACCAATAATGACTTGGTGTTCCCCTCGACTATATCGACCGACTGTAGAGCCTGTTCAACCGTTTTCACGCACCGAAAATTCAAGGTGTATGGTTTCTATTGCACATCGCATCTCTTTTGCACATTAACTCCATGAGGCAATGCGTCCGAGTGTTTGTAGGCCAAAGTTGGGCAAAGTTTGCTTGTGGACGTTGTTTCTTACAATCGTTTTAACGTCAATTTTGATGTACTCAAAACTGACAGAATATTCACTCACTCTTTTCGTCAGACGTCGGTAAGTTGGAGGTAGTTTTGTGATTCCATTCAATTGATTTTAACTTATACATTCATCCATCCACTATGGAATCCGTTACATATTCGTAGTCTCGGCTGTACACTTTATTTACACTTACTGTGGCTCGGAGATAAGTGGAAGAAGCGGATGATATATAATCAGTGTTGTACACAACATCTGAAAAGATAGGGTGACCATCCCGTAATCCAATTGGACTGTAGATCACACGTGACTGGCCGCAGTCGTGGCAATCCCATAGTCTTTTCAGTTGGTTTATACCACTCGCCAGTGATCAAACTAACGCTCAACAAGTTTACTGATTTCTCTGACTCCAGGTTAGAGAGAAATCCTAATCGTGAATCGTCGGCCTGAGTTAACATGACAGATACTGTGTCTCCTCTCGAGGCGAAAGGGTAATCTGAGCATTGCTCGCAAGCGAATACTGTTGAGCTTTTGCGTATGTTAATTTGGTCGTGCTGAATTTCATATCAATGGCGCAGCGGTTAGAATATTTGCTAAATAAAGGAGTGGCCTGGGTTCTGTTCTCACTCGTGGCAGGGATATGCACTACTGACGAGCCCTACCAAGAACAGGATTCGAGTCTGGTGCTTTTTTTTTAAAGAGCCGACTGGAACATCTATAGGAATGCGATAGCTGAGATCAACTGTGGGCAATGTTCACTTCATGTTGACAAAGAAAACCATCACCACTTTCCAGTTAACAATATATCTGTAAACCATGCATGTGAAAAGATCTCTGTATAGACTTCGTGAAACATTCGAACCAAATGTATGTTTATTTAGAAGCTTCGTGATAAATCTCGTGACTACACAATAGTATGCAGAAGTTCACGCAAGTGTGTGTGTGTAAAGCGTTGATGAATAGATGATCTGGGAACCAACAGTAAAAGGATCCTTGGACCCTTTCCAATCACTCCGTACTACAAGGTAGATTGACTTTCAATATTCTTCTTGAGTACATGGGAGATTTCCAAATGACTTCATCAATCACGGGACAATTTCCACTGTGACCAACAGGATAGTAGAACGAAGTTTAAGATTGCATTGAAGTGAAAATCTAGCTTAGTCTGTTAGCGTCTGAAACAGCACACAATTTAAGTACATCACAAATTTGGCTGAGGTATTGAGAATTTTACGCCATTTTTCGTCAATGATGCTTACTTTCTTGGTTGTTTGTAGCGAGTGGAACCGTGACTGAAAATTTTACCCTTGGTGACTAAACCAAAATTGACATAGATAGCCCATAACCTGCTGAGGTGGTACCAAAATGCTGCTCGAAAAAAGCTGTTGCTTGGTTGTTTGACAACTGACAGGCAATGAGTGTTGACTTTGAGGGAATTACTGATAACAATAACGGGTGAACTGGAAAAGGCAGCAAACAGATTTCTATTGACGTTTATCAATTCAAAATCGGCAAAGTAAATAACCTGCCAATTAAAAAAATATTCGCTAGCTAATCAGCTTCTAAGCTGCACTGGTTGTCCTGTGATGTTTATGTAGACCCGAAATCCTGTAGACACATTATCTGAACATCTTTGTGAAACACTAGGACTTACAGCGTTACGTACGTGAAGACAGCCTGAAGGCTCTTGTAAAATTGTTCTCCGGAATGGAGAAGGATTTCAAACTAGCGATGGGCTTATTAAAACGTCGTGGATTATAAATACGAATATTTAAAGTTATTGTAGTGTGTATAAGAGTTTAGTTGCATGTTTCTGAGTTGTTCCATTAGTTCTATGGTCTTACGAATTTGTCATTTTGACAGCCACTAAAAGTGACTACTGCTAAGAAGGTCGGGACCTGTTAAATATCGTTTGATTAACACTCAGGACTGGTAGCTGCTGTTTTATTCGAATCGAATTATCAGTCGCCACCTATCGAAGAAGTGGGCTGTGTGACGTGAGATTTTGAGCCAAACAACTCATAATGTTAAATTTTCACTGAAACTTGTGACTCGTTCTATTTACAAAAAGTCTGATTGCGTAATATACATGGGTGAGATCACCGTTTGCTGTATCAGTTAGGCTAATCTGGAGATCTGTTTCGGGAGTCTGTGTTTTCCAATATAGCTGAGCACAGACGCAATCCACCGTATATCGTTTTATTACTTCAAAATATAATTTCATGGCAGATTTGATGATAACATTACGCATAAACACTGTGAACTGAAATAAATTGTTTGAACATGTTTCTTATAGAGTTGACCCATGTATTCCTCTGACTTCGGAAAGTATTCAGATGATACGTGACTGAGATACAGTCAGGCATGACATACCGTCAGTTGGTTCAATGCTCATCTACGCATGTACGTAGTGATGAGGTCGGTACAGGGAATTTTATTTTCAAAAAACGAACTTACACCTGGTAACGGTTGTCGTACTTACGTGTGTAATAAGTCTAGTATTTAGCAAAGTTTCACTCACAATTCCTTCCAGATGGGCATTGTCATCTGGTGACTTTATTTAAATGTGGATGACAAACTTTAGCTAGGAGACTAGCATGGGTGAAATTTAACCAGAATTACCAGTTGTGTTTCCAAATAAACCTCACACAACCCCATCCACTTCGTCGGACCAATCAATGTGCCACGAACGCCTAACCTGTACTCTGGCAGACCATTTCTACTGCCTTATCATCTACCTCACTTAGAAAAACTGTAGATGACAATACTTTAACACTAAGTCAAACACCTTCCGCACATAAATCTTTCCTAATGCGATCTACAATATTTCAGAGATGGCCTGTCCACCACGTGGTACAGTGTCTGACACCAAAGACAACCATCGATGAACAGGCTGCGGATGACTTTTTCACCATAGAGTTTGATATGTAGATATTACTGGCAAACAGAAATGAGGGGAGTTGGAGGGCGTCCTACCGAATTCAGAAAGTTAATGTACTCTTGAAATTAGTTTTGTTTTTGGTCTTATGATGCTTACATTTACCGGTTTCCTAAACTTACAGTTTAGGTTATTCCAACGGGTGTGTTTGAGACACCAATAACAAGCCAATCTGAAAGCTTACGGAGAATAAATATAGCTCAAATCCCACCTGGCCACATAAGACTTGGTGAAAGATAGATCACATGAAATTTGGTATCTCCCTTGGTGGAGGTGATGGTGACGTCAGTTGATTCCACCGTGAAGAAATTGAACCATCCTGTTGTGGCGGTCACCTTCCACTATCAGTTGGTGGATTACATATGACACAGCAGGACGCGTGAGTAACTGAGTCTAAATGTAAAATGTCCGAGTTCCGGGATTGGCTTCGTAGCTAAGGTGATGGAACGCTTATCATGGTCAGACACTGTTCCATTTGCTGGTGTGAATCTAGCCGATTTCCAGGTTTTTCACAGTTGAACCTCTTTTAAATGGGCAAATCTGCCATGCTACTTATCGATAATGATAACCGTAAAGATTTATTATTAGTGTTCATGATTCCTCTGAAAGCCTTATCTACAACGATGGCGACTATGCACTTTTGTGTCTAGGGATTCCTTTAAAATGTAAGCGCAAAAAATTGGTAAACAGACACAACCCTTTGAGTACCGTTCACAGCTGTCATTGCTTCATCCCAGCTCTATTGCCTGTTGGTTGTGTCCGATCCTTTAAATTGGCCGGAAAACGACGTTGACGATTACCGTGACAGACGAAGTGGTCTTTATAAGCTCTGCGTTCAAGAACAGCCGACCATTTGTTTATAAAACGGCATAATAGTAGGTAGAAAATGTATAAGTTGAAAACTTGAGGACAAACGGTCTTCGGGCGTGACTGGTCATGTACAGAACGCTACACTCAAGTTAACAGTGATTCTGCCCTGAGTCTGTCAGGGGCCTGTGTCTCCTAACATTTGTGTGGCTTAGGACTAAAAACGCCCCCCTACAGATCATCTGTTTGGGGCAATACACATAAACTGTATATGGATTATATGTGCACTTTGAGGCCTTACATGTGATCTGTATACTAATTATGAATAATAGAGTTTTGAAGTCGTAAGTTGTTTTTCACGCGTGCCAAATTCTGGATGCACATGCAACGCCAATTCTCCGTGTGTTGACAACTGGATTCGTCCATTCAGACCGTTCACTCAATCAGCGAACTAGGGCGAACTAATTGTAGGGAACAACACCGGATCCATCTGTCAGTCATCTATAGCCGAATTAACTGCTCACCTGGTGAAATGTTCCATTCATTTTTCTGCAGGACTACCCGTTACCCATCCGAATAGTTTAACATATGACGCTAGCAAACCTCGTAATATCTTACAGCCTCACAATTAATTTGGGATATTTTCACAGCCCTCTAACCGATGAGGCAGTTCGAACAAAATTACTTGACGTCCAGCGGCAACTCTACAAAGCACATCGCATGGCGCGATCAGGACCCACTAGGATTTTGCTACAACAAGCAATTACGCAGTTGGCTGAACTAGACCACCGGACAGATACGCTGATATCGCAGCCGTATGTTGCAACATTTCTACAGTCAAAAGCCACAAATGACTTACCAGAAACCTGTCCAGAATACTGGAGTGACCCGAAATTGGATAGAGTCTACTTCGAAAATGTCTACAAAGCACAGCCATGTGAGCGCATGCCTTTGGATCAGCTAGTCGAACTGCTGCTGTACGCAGAATCTTGCGCACAGGCTAACTACCTGATTGAGCGCGTTCGAAAGGTTTATCCAGCACTACTCATCCGATTGGCATTGGGAGGCATCGTCAACCGAACTGGTTCATGTGGTAATTGGCATTTAGTTGAACTCTTCCCCGGAATGAACGATGAAGCATCAACATGGCGAAAGCTGACCGAGCCAGGTCGGACAAAGTACATCCTAGTTGGTCGGAATATGGTCGATATGACACATTACACGGACTTAGACAGAATGCTGAGGGTGATGAATACTTTGAGCGTGGACGTTGTCGGCGGTGCAGTACGCCTGGAACCCGAAGGTCGATGGTACCCTGGTTGTTATCAGGTGAGTGATGAACTACTGATATGCTGTTTCTCTGCTTGAATGTATGACGCGATTGCGTTGTCGTCTGCTTCCCAATGAGCGCTTACTACCTATATTGTTGGTCTCCATAACGTGGTGCTCTGTTCAAAAACAAGTACCATCCCTCATGCCTAATTCTTTCCATACTGAATATCCGAACAGGTTTGGATCTCTTTGAATCTATGTAAGAGTATGTCGGGTTTATGTTTCCACATACTTTGGTAGTGTAAGCAACACATTACGTATGTTGTAAGGTTATCGCTTTGTGGGTCTGTGGTGAATCGATCCACCAAAGGTTAGGTTCATACTGGAACACCCCAACTGTGTGTTTATGTTATTCTTCTATATCTTTGAGACAGACAGTTCAACCTTCCACCTATGCGTTCAACCCACATTTCGTCATCCCGACTTATAAAATACACCTTTGTTCGGGAGTAGTATAATGCGCACACTCCGACAATGCACGGTAGGTCTCAGTGCCAGAAAGACGAAAGATCAAAAGCGATTGCTGGATTCGTGTGTGTCAAATATGGGGGACGTGGAACCAAGGCGAGTGAAGATGCACTGTTATCAAGCGGGTACGGATACACGTCAGCCATGCAAATGAGTGTACGTGTTCGTGATCTCATGATTTAACATAACCCGCACGAGATTCCACGCGATAAACAACGTTGCTGACAGAACGTACTTTACGGTCACAACAATGTGTGTCGTGACAAACGCGAGGATGATGATGCCCCGGCGGCAGCCGTTCGGAGATGGGGACGTCCGGGTGTTCCTGGACTACTTCGAGGACGTGGTGGAAGTGGTAGTAGTCATGACCGATCATGGGAATCCGGCTACCCTGTGGATGTTGGTGAAGTGCAGGGTTAAGATTGTACTCAGTGCGGTGCGAGGATGCTTCAAGAAGGTGGAGTGGGCCTCTGCGGATGAGGTGTTTGTGACTGCGTTTGACAGCCGAGTCGACCTCCAGGAGACCTTTTTTTAAGGTAGCCAGGCTTGGACGAGGAGCTGATCCCTCTGAGTTCGCCACCCCTTCGCATGAATCACTGGATAGGCAGTACGAGAACTGGGTCGAGAGTCACGACGATAGTTGTTTGTGGAGCAGTTTACTGAAGGCCCTTTGGTGACGGTTCACGACCATGTCCGCATCAACATGTATCCCACTGTATGTGTGCCTGGTTCTAGCGACTGCCTCACTGATTTTCTTTCCTGACTGCATGTGGACGACGAACTTCACAAAGTGACCTTCAGAGCCAACAATTCCGTAATGGGGTAGTACCCACAAACACTATTGTTTTTATAGCGTCGAGACAAGGTCCACCGAAAAGTGACTGACACTCTGTAAGAGGCGTGAGGATACTAACAAATACTAAACTAAAGAGCTGAAACTGATCGCTTAGTAATGGAGAAGATTCAGCTCAAATAGTATGAGCGTGTTGACATAGCAGTGTGGTGTTGGCAACCCTCGTGTGGTGATCATTCCTAGACAAATAAGGGGGAGACTGCTGGCTAACTGCCATGAAATGGCACACATTGGATGTACCAGGACGTAGGATTTGCTGCAGTAATGAGAATGTTGGCCGACGATGAAAGAGGCTGTGACAGTCTATGTAGTTGCTTACCAAGAGTATCGGTTACTTGAAGGTGACAGTGGGATAGATAACATCCCTTAGAGTCAATACCGTAGCCAAAACCGGTGAACATTGATCGATGGATCTTACGGATTCAGTTCCGCCGAACACTGGCAGTCAACAGCACGCTATGGTCATTACAGAACATTCCACCCGTTGGATTGAAGCGACTGGAGTTGCGAACCAAATGGGAGATATGGCGGTGAAGCACATCGTGGTGAACTACGGTTTACCGGAGGCGATCTTGACTGATTAGGAACCATGCTTTTAAATCGAAGAGTTTCAAGCACGCGTGCAGCATCTGGGAACCAAGCGTATCAGAACAACAACATATCATCCGCAGAAGAACGGGCTTGCTGAAGGTAACAACCGAACACTCAAGGAAAAGTCTTTATTTCGAAGTTTTCAGACGGTACCCACGGAACACGATAAAGAGGGACGGCGAGATTAAACGAACGCATTGTAGTGAGTTAGCAAAATGGTGTGATATGTCGGTTCAGTGAACCGAAAGTAAATTAGTGGATCGGGATTTGGTATCGCGTCGGTTGGATAGAATACGTCAGCAGGCGCAAAGTAACCAAGGAATCTCAGAAGGAGGAGGAGTGTTGTATAAAATGCACCCTCGTTCATCAGTAGCACGTACATTCAACGATTAAACAGCAGGTGCCAAATGCAGGAAGACGAGGGACAAAATGCGACTACTGGAACCAAGTGTATGCTCTTAGTCTTTTTAAGGTCTCAATTCAAATTATTTGCGTGTAATCTGGAGAATGGCAAGCAGTCATGCATTTTCCCGTAGCTATTTCGATGTCAAAATTCATGCCTCTGCCTCACTGCTGACTAGTAGTGGTTTGAATAGTATAGTGCGGTCGCTCGCCCTCACTGCACTCCTCCCCCGCAAAGATTGTTCCAGTTGCAACAAAAGCGGTTCAGATTCTCTTCATTCTTTCGACGATCTGCATGCCCCCTTCAGTGCTGTTGACACACCTGATGTGCGTCCTCTTCTGATCAGAATGTCACACCACTCACAAAACTGGCTTCCGTGCACTCGACGTTGATTCTTCTCAGTCTTTACCAGGTACACCGTGCCGCGAAGTTCCACCACTAAACACGGTCCCCTCCACTGTGTCAACAACTTCATAGATCCGGGTCCTGTTGCCCCCAAGCTCCGCCGGTCTCGGTGTTTGACCTTGAAACCAAGTTCAACCACAGCAACTCGACCCGGTAAATTTGAAGTTGACTGCTCCTTGGAAACTTCTTGTGCGTTTGTCATGTTTCGGTTGACCAACCTCCGAGCTTCTGCTAATTTACACGTGCTCATCCGTTGGTCTCCTCACAGCCTCCTGATTGACTGGCAAGCGTGACACGCGTCCATAGATTAGCTCGAATGGCGACTTTTTCGTTGTTCCTTTTGGCAAGCAGCGGTGGGCCAACAGAATCAGTGGTGGCGTTTTCTCCCAGCTTCCTCCTTTCGCAGCCAACCATTCCTTGATTGTGCGATTGTTCCTTCCCGTCAGTCTGGTTGACTGCGGATGGTATAGAGTTGTACGAATTTTCATGATTCCCAAGCGCTTCAAACAGTTCCGAGATTTTTCACTTTCGAAGCAGGCGCCTTGATCAGTCAATATGCTTCGCGGTATTCTGTGATCTGTAACGATGTGTTCCATCACCACCCTGCACACAGTGCTCGCGCGCTAATTGGTGTGAGTAGTATAATGCGATTGCTCGTCCTCACTACAGTAGTTTAGGTGCTTCTGTTTGTATCGGGGAAGTGTAGAGCTGTCTGCGTTGACCTTGAGGCTGGCTGTAAGCTTGTACGTTCCCGGTCCACAGTCCTGAGCTAACTTAATCGGTCTCGACATTGCCAGTTAGCCATTGCTTGTTTGCCGCTCTTTCAAGAGAGCAAGCGCTCTAGGCTGTAACTCTGTCGCTGGTGGACACGACGACGTTCCCAACGCTGGAGAGGTCCATCGGTTGTTAAGAAGGTTGTAGTGGGCTTGGACTCTGACGTCAACGGCATGTAGAGGAATGCTTTCCTTAAATCCAACACCGAGACGATTCCAGCGCCAGCCATCTTGACCAGTCGCTCACCAACCGTTGCGATAATGAATTTGGCTACCGCAGTCTGACTATTTAGCGCCTTTACATCATTGCATATGTGCAACGTACCATCCTCTTTCAGCGGTGACTGTGAGTTGAACCCATTCGGAATCATTGATTTGTTCGACCAAGTCGTCTGAAACGACTTCCTCCACGGCAGCGGTCACTGATTCACGCTTGGCCAAGGGGATCGGGTACAGTTGTGTTATGGGAACAACAAGAAGAAGGGGCATTCGGTCAACAGCCTCTTTGAATAGCCTGGGATATTTATCTCCCTCACTCAACGTATTCATCAACGTAGTCCTCATGCGACCACTAGAAGTTGTTATCTTCAAGGCCACCAGTGCATTCTGATTGCGTATAACTCGATTGTTCGAAGTAGATATATATATATATATATATATATATATATATATATATATCCAAAGTATAGATACACGACAATGAAGCTTTGAATATAAACACGAATTTATGAACTGAGAGATGTAACGGTAAATCACTCAGATTCCTTCCGTAGAAACTTGAAAGAACGACTGTTATCGGGGAGGCGAAATCGAATTCCACATCAGGAGTTGTTTAACCCGGGTGTGCGCAAATGACCGTCGTTCATATATCCAGTGAAGAAAGCTTGGGTCCTGAAAACTCGTGTTGTTGCTTCCCAGTGAGAAAAGACTTACTACTGAATAAATCCGTTTTGTCAATGACGATGGCGAGTCATCACCAGGAGTATTTTAGTCTACTTGATCGGATCTGTAACATCGGTCAGTATATCCTGGTTTACCGCAGCTATTACAGTCTAAGTTACCCACCGGATATGCCTGACAATCTGTTTTACGCCTGTCACTACCAGAACGATAAAACTGTGGGGAATTTTTTGATGATGTGGGAAGGGAACGTTGTGCCTTGAAGATGTTAAGGCTGTCAGCTTTTGCACTAAAAACTAGAATGCTCAACTGCTGCCTACCTAATTCTGGCAAGAATAACGGCCCGGTCCCAGGACGACCTCTATATATCCTCGGTAAGCGGATGCGATTATCTTTTATCCCGGCGTTGAATTACTGGATCAGCAAAACTCTTTAGAGTCTTTGGGTGGGATACTGGAATAACCACAATGTCAGACTGCCTGGATAAGAAGGGATATAAACTGCTCTAACGGTTCCAGAAGACCTGTTTCAACTGGTAAAACTTGACTGTTTCTGTGAATACGTTCGTTCTGCACCCCGACGATTGGTCGAATATATAACCAGAACATAATTTAACTAAATTTCTGACTGCAAGTCAATATGCGTCGAACTGACGTTGTCTTTCATTGTCCGGCAAATCACGAAGCGGCTTTAACTACTGGCTTTCACTGTAAATTGTACCAGCGGGTAGAAAATCCAAGTAACTTGTAAATATAGTTTTCCACTGAGCCCAGTTATTTCAGGTTGTTTGTACGGATGTCAATAGAATTTCGGAGGTTGCACAATAAAAGTCAGCGGGCAGGTTTGTTTAACGCGACGCCAGTGTTGTAGTCCTATTTGGCTGCAACCCAAATTAATCCATGCAGGCAATAACAGCGGTAGAGAAAATATGTGACGCAGAAAATGTATATACCATATTTAACATTTACAGACGGTAGCCTTATTTTTAAGCTCATGGATGAATAAACCGTTAGCACAGGTGTGAGACACATTGGTAGCCATGACGCGTACACAAAAGTATGTTCACCTTTGGTCGGTTCACCTCCGCGTTTAAGATATACTAGCAGTGTAGATCGATCCACCGAACCGAACGTACCTTTATAGTCGACCAAGGCTATCAGTCCTTCTTCCACATCCCACAAAATCTATTGAAGGTTTTATAATCATACTATACAGACAACACCGACTTCACGTGTCCTTGCTGTCTGCTACGTTCAGCAATTTGAAACTACTACTGATCCCAACTTTTGTACAGCGAAGTCTAGAACGGTTGCTTGCAGATTCACTTGGTCATATATTCGATTACCTTAAGCACCTCCAAATTCGTAACTGGCTCAACTGGTCTAATGAGACTTCCTCATAAACAGTAAACGTAACTGTTGTAACTGGATCTACGGCCTACGAGCACGTAAACAGATATTAGAATAACGGTTATTGAAACGGCGGATAACGGAACTAGGGTCAACAGTAATGAACAGCGGACTACGGAGTATACACGACTAGCCCTTAACTTCCCGGCCAACCCAACCACCCGAGGCTAACGCATGAACACAGAAAAATGACTGACCTCCGGACAGAGCTCTTCTTATGTCACTCAATCCGAAGACAACATGGTCACAACCCCGTTCATATTTATAGGGTTCTTGACCAGTAACAAGCAAGGTCAGAAGAAGAAGAATGGTGAGGATGACAGCAACAGTTGTCACGGTGGCTGAGGTCGCTCGTGTAGACCGCAGAAGTACATGATCCTGGCAACACTGAAGGTCACTCACACGTACTTTGTTGGTCTTTTTGTTACACTGTTTTCGGGGAACTGGCGACTCCCCAAGCAGTTATTCAGTGGTCAGCAATTTCGTTGGTTATTAAACATTTCCGGTAAAAAAAAATGTTTTGCTCGTTTTTACCACGTTATCCAGGAACTATGACAAACCTAGTTTATTTTCAATGTTATCATGAATCATCGTTGCTTATTGAGATGGATGACAAAACGGGAGGCGCGGTTATCCCAACCCTGGATGGAATACATCAACGCGATCGGAAGGTATCTCCAAAAGCCCACAGCTAGTGGATTGCGGATAACACGACTGACCGGACAACTTAATGCAGAACACAATCGGACCAACGGGCTAGGAATGGTAGACAGAAAACCCACTACAGGTGTCAGCCAGGTATAAACCAGGCACATGACGTGAGTGGAAAATGTCGATGTGCTGTGCACTAGAATTCCGGCTCATAAACGCAAGTGCACAAGCGGCGTGGAAACGAGCAAGTTAGACAATAAAGACGGTACTTTATTGAACGAATTTTTGCTACACTGTGAATGGTATAAATTTTACGTGAGCTGAAACATAAAATCATTTCTCAAGATTGTTAGTATATCTCCTTTACTCTTTATACAACTTTAAGCAAAAGCTAGACAATGAACTGCCCAATACGGCTGTTTATATGGGCTTAGCATTCACAGGCGATTATCACTGACCACCTACCTCTAGAATAGCCGGCATCTGACATTTATGAAATCGAATACGGTTGAGCCACCCTAGCGGCATCATAGCAACCTTGGGTGGCTAAGTAACTTTGGTGTGATCAATGTTTACCATCCCCTTTGAAAGCATCTTGTCGGACATTAGTCTAACAAAATCAACCTGAAGAAAATGGGTGGACTGCATAATTTTGTCACCATAGATAATTTTCAACACTCACTGGCAGATGTTGGATAAAGTTTGAGCTTCAGAGGGATAGATTTATGTAGAGCTGGAAAGCAACCTATCACTTGAAACACGCGAAGTGCATACAAAGAAGCATTGAGCCACATCAGAAGTAACTTACTGTCCAGGTCCAACGAGGAGAGCTGATCCGATGGTGGACAGTACATCGGGCCTCAGTAAAATCAAATCTTATCCATTCGCACTGAAAAGGCAACCTCCAAAATTAACTGTCTCCATTCCTTTCGTTGCTTTCAAAATCCCATGCAACTACTTGTTTGTTACCGACACCAACGTGCCACCAGCTGACGAACATTGTCGGGTCTATCGCAGACTCATATGAAGACCCTCACCATTAGCGAGCGTTGGATAGATCGTGTAAAGTGCTGTAGATCAGTGCGATTGGGTGGACTTCACTCGACACCCATCGGGACTTAATAATTTTAGCACAACGCGATAGCAAGCGTACATTTGTGTAACGGTAACGTCTCACTTCGGAAACCAAGGTGTAATGACCGTGTATATCAGGCTTGCACATTCACTGATCACACCTAAGGCACTAGTCATGGGATTGATCTGGAAAATACTGAGGTGAGGACGACGAGGCCATAGGAACACGTAAGACCGCTTAGTCACACAGTCCACCGAACTTACGGTAGCGACATGCGTTATCCACTAAGTGGAAGGTTCCGATCTTTCGGGCGCATGATCGTCGATGATACGTTTGATTTATATTGGTGGATAGTTGGAATGATACTGTCCATACATCAAGATCCTTCTTCCACATCACTCAAAATCTACTGTCGCCTTTATAACCACATTTGACTGATGATACCAATTTCACATATCCTTGTTCTTCACATATTTCCTGCCTACTGGGTTCAGCAAATCAATGATGACTTCTGCTTTTGTACACTTGACTCATGACCTCATGTTCACAGATTCATTTGGTTACTATCACCTCGCTTGCCTTACTCGCATCCACATTCGTGACTAGCTTACCTGACCAAATGAAACTTTCGCATCAAAATTAAAACGTTACCGTTGAACAGAGTTGCTCACTGTTGTCAAGTTATTCAAGAATTGTGACAAACCTAGTATACTTTTAACCTAATCGCGAATGTACCATTTTTCCGGATAGCTGAAACACCAAAAATAGTCCTCACGGTTCTTCGTGTACCCCATTTAACTTAAATGTAACCCGAGGTAAACGCTAGTCATTGAAGTGTTCAACACGGTTGACTGTGAGGACAACATTTACAGGCGATTATCTGTGAACATTCATTTCCCAGTAAGAGAAACCCAACTGTATAGAAACTCCGCAATGCTACAAAACTCTTCCCGTTCATATTATCTCTACATTCTCATGTTGGTCCTGTAAACGTTCCATTATCTAATTTATGCAAGCTTTATTGTGCGTGTAAATAAACATTTGACAGTGTATTCAGTCATGTTGAACGAAGTGATGGATGTCGTAGTATAGGGATTAACTAGCCTGTAGGCACGTTGTTTTTAATTAGTTCCTGAATGACTGCTAGAAACTGGTCAGTACATGGATCATTCGTTCAGTATTTTAGAGCATAATCAAAAACTGTAGTCGTGGGACGCGGTCGCCCACCTCTTTTTGTACAATAACAGCTGACAGTGGCTTTGAGGTTTAACTAGCTACGTACCCAACGTCTGGGATTCTGATCGAATTAGCTTGGACCACATTTCGACTGACCAAAAAACTCTTATCTGTTTGCAGGTTGTTTCATCGATGATAGTGCGTACCGTGGCTTGCAGACAACCATTCCAGCAACATGAATGTTCTATTTGCAGATTTGTTTACATTTTGGCATGCATGGTTCAGCTTTAGTTTCTTCTCAATAGGATTTGGACGGCAATCCTTCATGTAGAACATTTTTGGTAACTCGTGGGCCGTGAAGCTCACTCGAGGTAATATGATCCCACAGCAAACCACCGAACTGGCGACGATGTCTAATGTTCGCCGTAGACGGGCAAAAATGTGACTGCAGTTAAGCACTAGTCATGTGTTTATTTGATCTTCTTTCCAAAGCAAAACCTCATCTTTCTTCCAGTCTCAAAAGATGTACACTACTTCCGGTTGTTTAATAGAAAACTGCCATCGTTTTAAAGCTGCCAATCTAGAGCATTTGGTTCGTAAATACGGTAGTTAGGACTACACAATGGTACTGAGCTCAAACCCAGAGCTAGTTCCAGCGTAGTAGTAATGACACAACATGTCAATCAACGAAATCGTAATGTAGTCAGTATTACGCACAACGTAATTATTCGTGCAGTAAAACAAAGATAGCACACCATGTTCAGTTACGAATCACAATCACTACAGTAATCTATCCCCTTCCGGGTCTAAATCAGCACCTTTGCCACTTACATAAAAGAAACTCATGTCGAAAGCATATTTCTGCGCACAGAAAACCTACCACCTGAACAAGTAACTCACAAGGAAAGAGGTGGAGAGCTTCCATGTCGAGTGCCAGCTGTTCCTCTGAACGTGATTGAATCTCCGCAACAGTTTGGGGCGCTCGTTTTGTTTCATCATCGGTATGACTGGGACATGTTTTCAATCCACACCTAACCGGTAGACGAATATATCCAGCTAACTACCATCTGGCAAAACCTATGTATATTTTTAGTAAAATTTTAAAATATCCTAATATTCCCTGTCCACACAATCAAACGTGCGCAAATTCACACTTTGAATGCACTGAGCATGCTGATATCGTCACGTAGCCTCTATTGTGATTCAACCGGAACCTTGCATTTAATATGCCAAAGAAAGAACTCCGAGACATTTTGACAGTCGTTAAGTCTACATCAACCTTGGAACTCTACTTAGCCAGGAGAGTATTTGTTAAATGTCAACACTTTAAATGTTAGCAAAATTCTATGTTTTCTCATTCTGTTCCCTGCGTACAGTCCACTGTGCGAAATTTCACAATTCGTCTTCATCCCGGACACGATATGTCCGCTCAATCGTGCGCCTACTGTGACTATATCGCCTCTCCTTTCCTCGTCAGACGAGATGTGTTCCAACAAGCTATGTCCGATTCCTCAATGTCCGGCCCGATCCCGTTCGTTCAGTTCTTCCTCGGTGGACTGCACAATATCGATTCCAACCGTGTCCTGACCACAGTGGCCTGTGTGGACGTGCTCTTCCATGTGGCCGGAGCGGCCAGCTGGCGTGGTCAGGGTTTGGCCGAAACACCGAAATCATCCTGGTTGCCTCTGGCTCGGAAGTGGTCTATCAACCGAATTGTGTTGCCTGGGCCGGTGGACCATAGATGGACTTGCGAAGAGGCTGGAATAAATTGTGCTAATTTCAAGCGTGCCGGTCTGATTGTGCCTGGATGTTGTTTGGAGGAATTGGCCAACTGTGTCAAAGGTTTTCTCACATTGGCTGCAGAACACAATGTGTCCGCCTTTTTGGTCTCCGGGACAAATTTGGGTGCAGTCAAAACGTACGGTGGGTTCCTCCCGTGGGAACGTGATGCCGATATCTGTTGGGATGGATACAAACACGCAGTTGTGAGTGGCCCGATAAAAACTGCTCTCCACGAACGGTATCGATGCGAGCTTGGTCCGATCAAATTAGAGACGAAATATGGACTTGATATTGAGGCTTGCTCGAAAGTCACTAATAACTCATGTGTTTATTTCCCTTTGCGCTCAGCCAACTGGCGCATAGAGCTGTATGGAGAACCCTTTCTTGTATCCGAGAGACTTTGGGGACTGAAACGTCCTACATCGATTGCCATCAACGGCATTTGGGCGAAAACTGTGCCCAATCCAGGGCTAGCTTTACGACACCAGTACGGTGACAACATTCTCGGTCACGTCCAGCACTGGATGGATCTTGGTTACAACACTGGGTGGAGTCCGTACACACACGTGGAAGTAACCCCATTCCCTACTTGTCCGAAAGATGCGATCCGACATGCGTGTTTGTCCGGAAACTACTTACCCCAGGGGAACCTCCAATTTCAAGATTTCTCGTTGTAACTATGGCCAACTAGACTGTGCACCCCTATGATAGGCAGTCGAGATTAAATAACTTTTGCTGCCTAACTGCCACTTTCACACTGTACAGCGTTAGGCTGTATGGCTTGCCCCGTGTTCCATGTGTGTGCACACTCCATTCTGTAACATTTGGTTTATTTTTCACCACACTGACTTAAAGTTTTCTCGGGGTTCACATGATATTTCATGGAAACGTGTGACTGCTATACCAACACAACTCTTTGTATTCATACACCGGGTTTTCACTTGCCAGTAGATTCCAGGATAATACCTTTCGTATCTCACTAACTTGACAGGCTGCTTCCTTCCTCTCCCTCTAGGGCGCTCTAATCTAATGACACTAACGGGTTGACCAGTTTCTGCACCACATTATCGTAAGCTTCAGGTGATGAAAACGGTCATTTCATGGGTTCTTTCGTAACCTTATCTCAGACCCATGGTGTACACCGGAGATGAACCTACAGGAGAATGCCATTTTTGGTTTCTTTTCCTAAAATGCGATACAGAACCATCACCTTTCGTAACCCCACTAAGTTATTACTGATCATTTTTCCAGACGCATTCCGTTGCAAAACTACTAACGAAATCGTGATACCATAAGACCTCGCAATCCACTAATGCTTCAGAAGGACTTAGTACACTATTCTCCCTTAGGCAAAGATGTACAATCCTGACACATAGGTTCCTGTGTTGATACAGGAGAGAGACAGTTTTGTTCTTCCGTCCCCGTCTGTGTGCTGATCGGAAAAAAGTGTCGGGTGATTTATAGAGTTAAGGGGTAAATGGAACATTTTAATGACGCTGCTGACTTGCACTCATGCGAACAACAAACATTGAAGAACACTAAAACAAACTATCGTCAGACATACCCTTTTAATCACCATCTGTAATGGGTTTGAATGGCTTTTAGGAGACTTGTACTACAGGTCGCCTTTAACGTAAGTGCCGATCGGGCAGAATTTTTAAACTCTCAATTGGTTCACTTATCACCACATAGTTGTGTGATGCGTTTCAGTGTGAACAGTCTGTAATTATGAAATGGTCTATCACTAGGGTTCCGAGATGTTCTTTGCATGCTAATACAAGCAGCTTTATGTCATCGGCATGATTTTGACGGGGATTGTGCATGACCTTACATTCGTCGATATTGAATGGCAAGTTATTTTCTACGTGCTACCAGGTTAGACAGTTCAAATCGTTCTGTGCGGTTACCACATCTTCCGATCATTCTATAACTCGCCAGCATGTGTCATCGGCGTAGGGCAGCACCGGTGGTTTGACACTGTTGGGTAGTAAAAGAACGAAGAGAACGAACAGCGATGGACCTAAGTCGGATTCTTACGGAAGATCGCTGTTGACTGAGATTCACTGTGATAACTTTCTATCCACATTGACGTTGGACCTATGTTTTGTTAAATAATCCGTACAACGTGTGAGTAAATGCTTAATCAGACCAAAAGTATAGGGTTTCTTTTTGTAAAGTGGAATGACCGTCCTTGTCAGAGGCTTCGGAAAAGCCAAGATAAGCCGCATCTATGGCCAGTCCTACGTCGGCAGTTTACGTCTAGGAGTGACCAGTAGTCATCAGATTTGTGACGCATGAGTATCTTTTTCAAGTTAACCATCACTCATATTTGATCGCAGCCTTCGCATTCAGATAGACTTTCCAGCCATGACTGGAATGGCCGAAGTTCAAATCCCGGCCGCGGCAAATATACGCACTACTGATGAGCTCTAATAAGAGCGAAACTCGAGTCTAGTGCTTCTTTTCGAAAGAAGCTGGCTGGAAAGTCTATCTGAATGCGAAGGCTGCGATCAAATGTGAGTGATGGTCAACTTGAAAATAAACCAAACCCCCGACTACTCATCAGTAAGAGTATGAGTATCTCTTATAAAATCCGCGCCCGGTTATCAGTACGCTGTTTTACTTTAAAGACCACTGAAAGCAACACCAATGGTCGATAGCTCGCTGGGTCATCTTCGTATCCACTTTTGATGATAAGTGCAATTGTGAACTGTTCTCAGTCCTCCGATAGAGAGCAAGTTGACGAATAGCAATTAAAAAGTAATGCACGCCGTTCTGCCAACTTGGTGGTGCAGCGTTTCAGGACGAAAAGTCTGTGGCGGGTGATCTATGAAACAGTAGGCTTTTTATTTGAATGTTTACTTGTGGCACCGATATATGGGGTAATATGATTAGTTTGCCCTCCTGTGTGTTCAGAAGTCGCAATTACTTTGCAATCGTGCACAATTACGTACTGTTCACCCAGAGTGTTGACCGCCTCTGCAGTAATAAATCCACCAGAGGTTTGAATTCACGAGTTGTCAACTTTAACCCTCGTGTATAATGTGACTTTATTGAGGAACAGTTTAGTATTCACCTTCAGCTTTTGAGTGAGTTCACGGTGATATCGAAGCCTATCCTCTTTGATAGTAACCATGACACGACTTCTCCAAATGACGTGCAGACCATACACAAGTTCGGTCCGGTCTATTTGGTACCTGATCTAGGCTGAACGTTTCATTGTAACTAGACGTTTGGTTTTATTTCTTAGGCATCTCGGCTTTATAATAGGTCGGGGACATTTGGCTTTTAATAACATGAAAGCTTTTCTAGACGTTAAGATGCTATTGATGATCAATTCTGAGTGCAGTGTTAGAGCCAAGCCATTCGACCTAGCTTAGTTGTATCTCATCTCTACGAACTTTACCTTGTGGTAGACCTTTAGGCTCATAGTTTTAGAAGCGTTTTCTAGTTTCGTGTGGGTAGCTGAATGCGTTTATCGTGTGATCATTGTGACCAAACGAAGAAGTGACTTATTGATTGCCCACCATGTCAACCTCGTTAGTAAAAATATATTTAAGACAATATATCGTTTGGCCCGTGTACCACCTTGCATGATCCTAAGCATGCCGAAATAATTCAGGTTCCATCGCTGCTTCAAAGAAAGCTCCGACAATGGAAGACTTTAGAATGTTAACCAAGTGGTTTGTGAAACTTGCCTCCCAGTGTTAAAGTTTGACTGTAACTTAAAGATGATGCTCTATGTATAGCGTTGTGCAAAGTCGTGTCGACATTTCTGTGCGCAGAAGACGATCTGTAAATCACATAACTCAAAAACATGAAGTCTTGAGTGACGGCGATTATTTGTCAGAATTACTTCAGAAGACGCAGTAGCGACTAGTCAAGAATACTTGAAGTCTTCAGGTGCAAACTCGAATAAAGAGCCCCGCCATCTTCATCGAATTTCTCACCGCTACGAGACATTAGCATACGGAAAATGGGCAATTCGTCTTTCTTACTCTAGGTCTCTGTGGTGCCGACTATAAATAAATTTCACCTGGAACAGATTTCTTGAAGTTCGTCCAGTTTGTTAAGGATTGGAACCGCATCGGTGTAAAAACAATACTGAGGGTAGGTTTCAGTAGCTACAATAAACACGGCAAATGAACTTACTTGAGGCGATTCACTGAATGAGAACGGCTCATTAGGTGTGCTCCAGTCCGATTTGCGACCATCATCCCCTATTCGAATCGAGATGAGTCAGACTTTTGAAATTCTGAACTAGACACGGCGTCTGCTGGAAGATTGCTTGGGGGCATTCTAGGGAACCATTACATTGGGATTTGTCGTAGTATACAGTTGTATCTACTCGGACTGGACGTTTCTTGATCTATCAGAGGAGTACCTGATCAAAGCATACAGACTGCCGGTTAAGCCACATGCCTCTGTTCCTCCAATTTTTCCGTTAAGAACGTCATTCTCAAAACCCAAGGTACTCCTATCGAGACTAAGTACGCCAGCCGGGGCAAACGGTTTACGCCGATGAGTGTTACATCAGAGATCAATGGGTGATGCTAAAAATCGTCATTGGCCCAAATCATGCAATGCTTGACTAAAAACACTAGTGATTTCTGAAGTGTGCACATTGTGTACAATAATGCTCTCTTGCCTGTGTCCATCAACTCTTTAGGCTTCAGATGACGGTTGGAGACTTGCATATTTGTCTTGGTCAGGGCATACCCTAACTGAGGTATGACTTCTATTGTGACTAGTTTGTTGCAGCGTTGTTGACTTTAGCTATCAACTTACAGAAAGCATCGCTTTTAGTAATCCATTCGTGTATAACAGTATGCTTTAAATCTACTGTAGACCAGTAGACTGGGAACTGTTTGTGCAGTTGTCGCACCACTATTCTTAAGCGTGTAGGAGATCCGGACAGTGGACAGGCCGCTATGATAGTCTGGCCCTATGAAAAATTTAGTCCCAGTTTAGTTTTATGTTGTCGTCACATTGCTGAACTTCGGAAACAGATTTGTTTCTTGTTTTCGGTTGAATGCAAGTTGTTGATTCACCGCACGTTGTGATTATTTGGGTTAACATAAAGTCCGAACAAAGAAGTGGGAGACATTTTTTGAGCAATGTATCTCTCGAGCACATTTCACTATATCTCACCAAGTACACGCTATAGTCCGTGGGTTTGTATAGCAAAAGTCGGTGGACATTGTGCAGCCACAAAATTACACACACAAATGCACATCAGTGCACGTCAGGTAACAGGGCAATCTGGTACTGATGAACAAATCTTTTTGTACGCAGAGGTTGGCTTCCATTTGTTAATTGCTACCGCCCCGCGAACCGGAGAAGCGTTCGATTTTTTGCTGCGTAGCATATCCGAATGGCCTTATCCACGTTCCACTGGGGTCGACATGCCAACAAATGTAAAGCGATCGATGGCGCCCGGTCCTTGTAACCTGTCACATTCTGACTTGAGTCCGACGTTGTGATACCCATGACCGTTTTGACAATCCAAACTGGAATTTGTTCGTTGAATCGACAGTGTAACTGCCGCTGCGTTCTGCCTATGTGCGCTCGAGAGATACATTGTGCAAAAGCCGGCTCTGAGTTCTCTGATCAGAACTGTGAAGAAAAGACTTTGTTTTGCTTCTCAAATACCGTTCGCCAAAGTTTGCCCTCTCAAAATATAACTTCATGTATTTTCTCTTCCCACATTCTAACCCATTTTGCTGGAGTGGTAGTCTTCCTCTGTTTGAGACGATAGCCTTATTGTTGGCTAGCTAGTCCGTTTTGTCAACTAATGCGTACATCCATAAGTTGTATCATCCGCCCCGTTGAACCATTATAATCTCTCTGTCTTTCTTTTGCTGCGTTACTGATTTTTTTTTCTAGTGGCTGTAGTAAGATTTTGTATTTTAGAGGTTCGTTTATAGTCACATCAACAAACACAGACAATCTTCGTCCTGGTTGGACAGTTGTCCTGTTAACTGAACAGCTCGCTCCTCTACATCCTTGGTTATACTGCTTACGTCACACCGACTTCTATACCCTTCAATTCCCGTTAGTCTAACAACCCAATCGTCCTGTATACGGTGTTCGTTGTGGGGCTGGATCCTAACCCCACCTCGCCATATTTGGACTGTGTTTGTCACACCGTTCAATGATTACCTGACCTCACGGAGTACTTCGCCCGTTAGTTCTGTACAATCCAGATTCCTACGAGAAATCATCAGATGAAATTTGTAATTGTTACCCCCCAATTGTGCTTGGTCTAAGTGATACCGTATCAAAATATCTGGCTATATTACTGTTTCTTCCCAATTAACGCCTGGACGAGTTGCTAATGTTAGTTCGAGCCAACTGGCGTTCACTAATCGTTCCGTCATGTTCACTGAGCAGTGGAAAATGATTCGTCGATAGCGAGTCATGAATGAATTGGTGCCTGTACAGAATAAATATATCTACCATTACTTCACTGTCTTGTTGATCACTGCCCGTCTCACGTATCAGAGAAACAGTTAACCTAGCAACAAATTCCCAAGTGTGTAGCCGTAGAAAATCACGTTCCTAAGTATATTTAAGCATGGAAGCTATCTCTACGAAATCATCTGCATTTTTGACCTATTTGTTGATCCTTAAAAAACAGTTCCAGAGAACATGTAGAAGGTGGTACGAAACCCATTAAGCAACGTAACAGAAGGAGCTTACAAAAGTGTAATGTTCACTAGATAAAGTTTGAATACCGCGCTCGATTTCAATGGCCACGAAAAAAACAAACGAATGTTGACTTAGATACAACACTACAACTAATAGAACGATTAATGTACAAACAAAGTAGAAGCCTCAACCCGTTCTGAGACCTCAGTAGGTTTCAACGGTTTCAACGAAACCAGGCAAATAGTTACGAACAGAAGGGCCCGGTAAGCACGACAGTCATGCCCAGAAACGGACGCGGGTGAGACCCCAGGCACAGGACCTCGAAAGTGAGAAAGGGCGCCAATCAACATAATGCAATCAGTGGTGAAGATTCGAGAATTTGGAATAATTCAAAGGAACACACTTATTCAAACCATGCTTAGTTGGTTCAATGAAGACAGTAACCTCTACCCAACTTAGAAGTCTTGATCACAGGGTTATCGATTGGACAGACCAGAGTGTTGTTGTTCATCCTTCTTTCAAAATAATCGGGCAGGCCGAGCACTATTCACACAACGTTGTGGTCGAGCGTTTAGATTTGTTTATACGGTCATACCTATTGTGAGGTTGCTGGCGTTATGATTAACACATTGCTCTCACAAGCAAGAGGGTCAGAGTGCACACACAGATCCGGACAATGGTATGCACTATTGATGAGTTCTAGAAAGAACGAAGCTCAAGGCCAGTGCTTCCTTTCGAAGTAGGCTAGCCGAATGGTTCATCTGCCTCCGAACGCTGCGATCAAGTGTGGATCGTATTCAACTTTGTTTTGTTGGCAATGTGGCAGCTGACGGTACTCGCGTAAATGGGTCTGTCGAGTTCAAATCGGACAGTACGCGGCGTGCGTGGTCTAAGCGAGGGCGGGTTGGCCAGGCACATGTTCTAATCGGTTGGAGTTTGGAAAATAGTTTAACGAGACAGGGAATGAATTTTGAAGGATTTCACCTTCGTCTAAAGAAGCCCGACAAGATGTGTATTATGTAGCACGAAACAGAGGCTTACACACAATTATCTTCCTTGACCAACTGCACCTCAATTTACCCTGGGTTTGAAACTCTGGCCGCGCGATCACTTCTGTCTCTTGTTCCAGGCCAGTATCGAATATTTTTTGGACTCACGGTTTTCATTCATGGCCTGCGGGTTGCCACATCGTGCATGCAATGATTACACTGAGTGCAGCCCTATAGTGTACGGGTAAACAAGTGATGAATCACAATATTGTCTGCATAAATATCGCTAATTGCAAATGAACCGTATCAAAAGCGGACAACGGCGCATAGCACTATCAGAGTGTTATCATTTAATGCATCTACGGAACACATTACTGTATTGTGCTTGACAGTAACCGGAAAAAAAGTACATCCGAGGCTCCCATGATCATTTCCGTCCAAAGCAAAATTCATGCGAGTACCGTGAAAACAACAAAAATACGACCAAGTATATACGATCAACAGAGAGAGCTGAGACAAAGATCAGAGCAAAATCGAGAGATAAGAGGAAATACCACGCCAACTGGCTGGTCGATGTGTTCAACGTTTTCACAAATATAGATAAAAAAAATTCCACATCAGGTCACTTCAAACGTCGGAGAGAAAAGGAATGTAAAAGCAACAGCAGATCGAAAATTTCAGTTATCATTTGAACGAATTTCAACAAATGAGCTCGTGAGTAATACTGGGAACCATAGCGAGCAAGCCAATGGGGGGAAAAGACCGCAGGATTTCTGCAACACGTCCGTATAGAGGATCGAAACACTGATGATGATCTGACAGAAATAACTGCAAATCGAACAAAAGTCACAGATATGAGTATTCCGTTCAACACAATGTTACTCACAGTACNAACCTCTGACTAGTCACTTGCACACGCTCGAAACTCGATACTGATTGGGGGCCTTAATCGCTCTCCTGCGCAGGTCTGGACGTCCTGGTAGTATCCAAAGCTCATATATACAATGATGATGCAAAATAAACCGAATAACATACTGCGTCGACCGCCGCGCAGGATAAACCGGGTCGCCCTATCTGCTGCACATGACAGGGTGGATACGCGAAAATACGCTACTGCCAGACACTCACCCTCATACTTCTCCACGAACACAACCCCCCGAGCAGGTTGTGTTCGATCGGGTTTCAATGCCTCGAAGATCAACTTGAAAGAGGCCCGGGAACGCAAGACACTTACGATTGGGACGTGGAACGTGCGCATGCTGCTGGATCGGTGCAGCGCCAGAGAACGACCGGAACGACGCACCGCCCTGATCGCGATGGAACCGCGCCGATATGGAATCGAGGTAGCAGCCTTGAGTGAGACAAGGCTTGCAGACCAAGGTAAGTTGCGGGAAGCAGGTGATGGGTACACGTTCTACTGGATAGGTTACCCGGCAGACAGTGTTCGGGAGCGTGGTGTCTGTTTTGCAGTTGCTGATCGCATCAATGCTTTGATGATAGGCGAACCGCATGGCATCAGCCCTCGAATGCTCTCCATGCGCCTACGACTCGGTCGAGGTGAGTGTGCTACATTTATTAGCGTTTATGGTCCCACTATATGTGACTCTGATGATACAAAGGACCAGTTCTATGATCAGCTGTCCGCCACAATCCGGTCGGTGCCGGTGAGCGGCCGACTTTTTGTTCCAGACAAATTGAACGCTCGATTTGGGCGCGACTGGGTAGCCTAGCCGGGAGTCCTCTGACCCTACAGCATTGGTTTAATCAACGAGAACGGTGATCGTCTGCTGCACTTGTGTGCTACTCACGAGCTGGCTATCACGAACACCCGATTCCAGCTGGATGCAAGCGACATCACGACGTGGACTCATCCACGAAGCGGTCACCATCATTTGCTTGACTACATGATTGTGCGGCAGCGCGACATTCGTGAAGTGCGCATCACGCGGGTGATGCGCGGCGCTGAATGTAGCACAGATCATAGGGTTGTCAGGACCGAATTGTTTACCCATTTACGCAAGTCTGTTTACTGTAGATCTTTTGGACAACTGCAATTGTTGGATATCAGGCGGCTGGAGAACTGAGACGAAGGCTGCCTCTCAACGTGCAGTCGTCGCCCGTCTACAAAACGCTCCTGTATCCACTACCCCGAGGGTATGTGGCGACATCTGAAGAAACAGATTACGGCAGCAGCCACCGGGACGATCGGTGTGGAGCGCGACAATCGCCCGGACTGGTTCGATGATAACAACGTGGCTATTTCCAGCTTGGTACGAGAGAAGAATGCCACGTTTGTCACTTCCACAATGAATCCAGACAATGAAGCGAAGAAGGCCACGTTCCGGAGTGCCCATTTTCAGCTGACCGGGCGTGATAGTGGAATTAAGGACAACCGGTGGAGGAAACAGGATGAGCAAATGCAGGGCTTCGCATTTCTGTCATCCGCCCCTTGTGTATGATCTTAGTGACCCTTTTGACTTGCTCCAATTTTTCATTTATTAAACGCATGTACCGTACGTAATTGTAAATCCCGATGAGAATGACCGAAAACTGCCGTTCGTACAACTGACTTCTTATGAATTCCATAGGAATCTGGAGACGATATTCAGAAGATGTTGTAGGAAATCCACGTTGAACGTAGGGAACATGTACCGGATGTCTGCAAAATGGGCGAGTGGATTGGACAGGTCGATTTTGTTTTGTTTTCATTGAATGACATTGACTTCGAATCTGGTATTCATGAGAGCCCTGATAAGTGTGGGCTTATCTGGAGAAAGAGTGGGACGGGCTGTAATCGAGTCGTCGATTATCGTTTCTGCTACGGACTGACCATGACGTTTTCTTCGAGGATGTGTTTGAACGAGTATGGCTGATAACATTTCACAGCGCGATGGTCCAACTCTTGTTGGCAAAACCACAGAATCGTACGTTTCTGGTGCTTGTCTGAGAACACCGACGAGTCAATGAACGTGGGCCAGACGATAAACGGAGCTCACAGTATATGTGACAGGTCGCCTGTTGTATCTGTGTTGTATCTGTGCTGTGAGTGCAGCTGATTGTTCTGTGAATGTGTCATTCGGAATCTGGATGGAAATCGAGTGGAAAGTACCACGGGAGTTGGTTGGCAAGATGGAGTGCCCTCCAACATCTAGTCAGCAACGTCAGTTAGCTCCAGAATTCGTTTGGTGGAATTAAAAGACGCCACCGATTCTGGCGTGGCCACAGGCGTTATAATCATACTGCATGGTCCAATCGGATCCTTCGTATGCTGAAGCAGCTGTGACGGTTCACGACTATCTTGTTCGATATTGGGAACCAATGGAATGCTCTTGCAAGTACCCTTACAATCGCTCCATCCACTGGGGGCGACATTGACCACAGACAATGGATCCCTTGGCAGGAGAGATTAGGACCCGCAGTTCTGGCCCGATAGCCACAATGATCAAATTGACTGATGTGACAGCCAGCACGTCCAGCAATTCACTGAGGGCATCCGCGATGGACACACCGGGGAGTTGCAAGCCTACCATTCCGTTTGCGGTACTCGACATTTCAAACATTGGCGGGATTGCCCCATCCGGAATCCAAAGAGGGGAGAGAGCGGTGAACAAGTTCGCGTCCGACAGCGAAACGTGTTGGGGTTGGAAAACACGCGACGGAGATGGGATTCGAACCCACGCGGGGAAACCCCAATGGATTAGCAGTCCATCGCCTTAACCACTCGGCCACCCCGTCACGTCCGGTGCACACTATCTCAAATTCTCAAAACTTATCCATGTTAGCGCACTCGCCAAATAGACCAAGCATCAACATTGCTACGCGCCAAATACAATGACATTCGCCTAATTGGCCACCTGGTTAATCCACCACACGATATAATTCGCACTGTTTCTTACAGCCCTGATCAGCGGCATAACGAGTTGGCGCACAAACAGATTTTAATTCCTCATTTCCTCAATTCGTCGTGATTCGCTAATCCCCGATGTGTCACAGGACATGTATCCGTTAACACGTCCCTCGATATGGTCATCAGTGCGGTTGTCGCAATGGTTTTGGTCCCGTCACTCGAGTTGGCTGAGTGAACGTGGTGCTCTGATATTGGCTGCTCAATAGTCCGCATGTCGGACATTGGAAACTGGTTAGCGTACGGCAAAATGTCTAGTTCGATTTGGTGCATCCATCATCCAGCTATCATTCGCAAACACAACATTCCCAATCCCTATCTGAGCAAATAACACCCAACCCACACATTGTTATCTATTCCTACCAACGAAACGCATCTCTTTAACACAACTGAGTGAGCTCAGCATTTTCATGCTATATCGTGAGGGTTCATTATTGCCAAGTAATATCTGTGTTGAATATCATATCCTACATTTCTATTACTGCACCGTGGTGCAAACCTATATTGGTTAACAACATTGTCATTGGAATAGGCTATTCTACGGGCGGCAAACTGCGTGAAAAATAGTGAGCTTAGTTGAGAACCTCTGACTAGTCACTTGCTCACGCTCGATACTGGCATTGCTATGCATATTCATGATCCACATGTTCACGTATATCTTCATGTGTTTAGGTTGTTTCAGTGTTATTTGTATAATATCCTCCGTGTACCTCTGGTTCGCAGACACCCTCGAATCGATCCGCACACTCTTGTGTGTTTGTCTTTTAACTGTGTCAGTTGCATGTTCCACGAACCATGGTGTCTCCTGATTATGCAGTGTTTGATCGGAATTTACGGCTGAGAATCTCTGTGAACTTTGACAGATTCTGGTGCACATTGCACCCTTTGTTTGAGGCGCGTCACCACGTGAATGATACTCCAACATTCTGGGGGAATCAATCAAAATGTGAGTTTGAGCACACCAAACACTTCACTTCGTATCTATGTCAGATCATGTCCATCAGTGTGTATCCATAATTCCGTCCGTATATATAAAGTAGGCGAAATGATACGTTGAAAACATACGCTCATGCATTAATGGAGCCCTTACGTATCGTTTTTGTGCAGATAGCGGCTGTTCTGTGAGGACTGACTAACGATAAGCTACTGCGTTGCACAGTCGGCATCGATAGCTATAGTGTCCACAGTGGTTTGTATCTCATTTTGATTAAGATCTCGTGTAAGCGTTATACAGTGTTGTACTTTGTACACTTGTTCCAATTGAAGCAATAGATGCAACGCACGGGTTAAATTCATCAAGGCACACGTGCTATTTCTTCTTACATCATTCGCGGCTGAAGCTCCGCCTAACACTTCACTGTCACACTGCACCTCAATACCAGTCATCTATCAAGTAATATCCTAGTTCACCCATCCACTACTACAGATTGGTGAGTGCAGCGTGGATGTGTTTTGACTCAGAGGAGTAACGGGATTCAGACTTTTACACAAAACTTTACAGACATTATCACTTAGAGTTAATTGGTCACTCTGGACGGACCCTTTCGGAAATGAATTTCTCATCAATTGGACCTTGTAGATCAAACCACTGTTTGTGTGGTTCAATAGACATGACTGCTGTTACTTTGGACTGACTCATAATCAGTTTGTGTTGTATGAATTTCTGCAAGCTCTGCGAAGCTTGAACCTTTCGGTGTAACCCTTCATCTAATTGTCTTAATAGAAGCCAGGCAATCGACTTCTAAAATTTAGCTTCTAATAGCCTCTATTCTAACCTCTGTAAAACCATACCGGACCAATTAAAATGGTGACTGGTTGAACATACGGTATTCGTCGAGGGTAATAGCTACGAACCAAATTAAATTGATTCAGTCATGTTCGATAAGTGGAATATCAAACATTGCACAGATGAATTACGGATATTTGTGGCTATGAGCTGCACATTTCTTTGGTGTATCCGACCTAGCTAACCAATGCTAACTGCCGCTATACATGCGCAGCAAGATCTCAAATGGTTAATTTTACTGGTCACATTGTCGAAGCTGGGATTGTCGCAGTACCCGATAAATCATCTGATAGTTCACTAGCCAGTTGATGAACTGGCATGGTTGGCCGGTCGATCAATGTTGGGGTTGTCACACACCCCCAAAAAAAACACTGTCCACTAACTGGAATGAGCATTTACCGTTTTTTCTTGTTAAGCCGAATTCCTTTGATGTACCAACAATTTTTCTACCTCTGGCGCCGACTCACATACTGGACACTAGTTAGCTTGTTTTTTTCACCCGATGGCTTGACGAGCTATAAAAACGCAAGAGCTGCATGCTGTACTTTGACTTCGGCTTTTCGGCACTTCGACTTCGGCTTCGGCACTCAGAGTTTCGGGCTGAGAAAATAAACGCTGTTTTCGGGAGACCAGTGTTTTCCCTTCATAGTCGGCTTTGGGGGAACCGGCTCTTCGGTGCAAAACAGTGCGTACCATATCACTGCGTCGCAGGAATCGTTCCAGCTCAATTGGGTCCACTCGGTCCTTCCACGACATAACATTCAACCACATTTCCGTTTTTGTTTTGTTCGTAGATTACCACTAGCTTCGTTAATCTCTGAAGGTATGTTCTTATAGTGCAAAAGCGGTGACTGCGCGAATTTCAAGTTTGTACTCTGCCTTGCACTACTATGAATTCCAGCTTCCCATTTTTCCTGTCCCTTGTTATATCGATGACTGTCGAATGTGTCTGTTTGTTGTCGACGTGTGGCCATACATCCCGGTATGCAGTTTTCTCCCCGTTCGACGAAACAGCTACTAAGTTACCAGCGGTTGGCAGTGACCGATGGCATATTATCTTGTACATCCGGAAGACCTGCACTAATTCTCAGGAGCCTGATTCAGATTACAATACATATACTGCATGCAACAGTGACCAAAATACATTGTGAGTGTTTTATTCACCGCACTTTCGAACCGTGTTAACCCCCACTGCCTAAAGAGTCGGATCTGTGAGTCAATGGCCCCGGGTAGGGGCCTTTAAAAAAATTCTCAATCTGTTGCCCCGTAGGCTTTTGAGTCACAGGGTCTTGGTAGGATCCCCCGGGAAAACCTTGTCTCCTTTTGTCCCACAGGTCAAACTGTTGAACCTGGGACACAATGTTTTAATCAGGTATATGCGCGTGGACGCAGAACGCTACCTGTCTGGATCTGGAATGTACGTTATCTTCTTAATCGGGGCATCACCAGAGGTCCGGAACACCACACCGCATTGACCACAATGGAACTGAACCACTACGGCATTGACGTGGCAGACTTAAATTACAAAGCTGTTGCAGATCATGGTAGGCTCCGAGAAGCAGATGCTGATTAAAACTTCTGCTAGATGGATCACCCGACAGACGGTGCTTGGGACTACGTTATCGGTTAGGCAGTAACTGATCGCATTAATTATCCGATGTCAGGTAGACCGCATGGCACCAGCCCTCGAAACAGGTCCAGGCGCCAGCAACCAGCCCAAGGTAAGTCTGCCACACGTTGTAGTGTTTGTGGTTCAGCCATTTGTGACATTGATGATACAGAGGACCAGTTCCATAATCACCTGTCCTCCACAATCCGTTTGACACCGAACAATGGCCAACTGTTAGTCCTAGATTAACTCGATGTGCGAGTTGGTTGCGACCCAACAGCCTGGTGGGGAGTCCTCAGACCCTACGGCATGGGTGCAATCAACGAGGACGATGACCATCTTCTCCTCCTGTGTGTTACTCACGAGCTGGCTATCACAAACACCCCATCCCAGCTGGATGCGAATAACCTTACCACGTAAGCTCGGTCGCCACCACTTGCTTGACTATGTGGTCTTGCGCAGCGCGACATTCGTGAAACGCATCTCATGCTGGCGACGCGGTGCGCTGAATGTAGGGCGAGTCTTAAGCTGGTCAGGACCAAATTGTTTATCCCTGTCTACAAAGCTGTTTACTGTAGACCATTCGGATGACGGCAGAATTTGAATGTACAAAGATTGGTGCCTCAAATAAGAGGGCTGATTTCCAGCCTGTAGTTACTTTTCGTTTGAAAGACTCTCCTTTATTAAGTACCCCAGAGAGTACGTGGAGACATTCCAAAAATGAGATCACGGCGGCGGCCACCGAAACGACCGTCATCTAGCACCGAAGACGGCCGAAGTGGCTCGAAGACAACAACGCGAATATCTACATGATGAAACTAGATAAGAACGCTACGTTTTCTGTCTCCGCAATGAATCCAGACAACGAAGACAAAGGGGGCACGTTCTGGAGTATTCGCCGTTAACTGGCCGAACGTGTTCACTGAATCAAAGACAACTGGTGGAAGAAGTAAGGTGAGCGGATGCAGAGCTACACTGACCGCCGACAACATAAGCAGTTCTACGATTCGCACAAGGCGATTTTCGGTCCATCCGTCCAGTCTACCAAAACACCGATTGAAGAGAACACTAGTTGTTAGTTCACCCACACAAAGGACGTCATGAAAGTCTGGCGCAAATGCTTTGGTAGCCTGCCGAACCGTTCTGCCACCATTGATTGGGTGACCGTGAACTGCCGTCGCAGTAGGCCTCCAAATCTTCACTTGCCCTCGTCCTGGAGTTCACATATGTGGAGAGGGCGATTGGATAACTACGCAACGGGAAGACTGTAGACGAGGATGGACAAACAGACGAGATCTTGAAGAATGGCTGGCCGGTGCTGAAAAATGCTTTGTTCCAGTTTGTTTACTTTATCTGGGAGCAAGAAGCAGTCCATCAAGAGATCAAGGATACTCGCACCGTACCATTGTTCAAAAGCAAAGATATCAATGAATGTGTCGACAGCTGTCGAGGCATTAGTCTGCTGAGTTTCACATGCAACATGCTTCCAAGAATCTAATCTAACCGACTGAATGCCAAAGGTTTCGAGGCCATTGTTGCTGATGAACACTGTGGATTCCGGGTGAGTCTCAGTACAACCGAAGTGTTTCAGTTTCTTACTGACCCATCAGTTGGCTAAGCAGCATCTGCCGGCTGGACAAGAAAGCCTCACTCATACACCTACCTAGTTGAATATGCACGTACACAAAGTGTGATCAAAGCGATTTTTAGCAGTTACTGTCGCTCACGTCGTGGTAACCAAGCTCAATGATGAATACCATTCTTTCAGTCAATCATAAGTTTACTTAACTCAGCACAATTCCATCATGTTCGCCTGGCTAACTCAAAGATCAAAATCTGGCGATGGAGTGTACCAGTAGATGTGTAAAGGCTCAACGGTGAGTGAACAAACTGTCGCACGGATACACCCACAATACGAGGTGATGTCAGTTTAGTCCGTGCATCAGCTATACTTTGTCTGGTCTGGAGAAATGAATGGTTTGAACAACGAAGATTTATAGCAAAAGAACTCATCGGTATTACACTAGATAAAAATCGAATGAGTAGTTAGTGCTGAATGTGTGGTGATAGACTCTGTGTGAGTTTAAATCGAACGCTGTTCTTTGTGCAGCAAGTTTCTACTGGAGGTGTTGTTCAGTTTTCCTCTAACTGTATACTGTGTTGTAGATGCTGTGTCCAGCACATGGAGTTGTAAGATTGGCTGAAGAAGTACAACGAGTCAAACAAATGTGTTATGCCCCCTTTCACCGTTGTTCCGAGCTTGCTAACGGACCTTGACCGAAGGTGGATTGTGCATCCCTCGAAGATAGTCGTAATTGTCGCATGGCCACTGATTTTTCGAAAAAACCACCTTCATCGATTTGTGACTAGCAGAATCACCATATGCTGCACTGCCACTGTAAATTTTAGATAGTTCAAGCGGAATGCCCATTCTTCTAAAATGCCTATGGTCTGCGGATTAATCGCCGACAAATACGTCGTTTCCATGGGTTTCTTTTTTGTTTCAATTTTTGAACGACAGACACGAACATTAGGACACTAAGTTGTTATCTCGACTGCGGATGAATCAAACGCCAATCCAGAAATGAAGACGACTGTCAGAGTATGAGGCCCAGCTACCACACCTTGAAACGGCTAACGTACGCCAAACTGATCATAACAGAGTCGCGCTAACCGGACTGGCAATGAGGCAAAATTTCGCGTTGACAACGATCGTGTGGCTTCCTCAAGGATCCCAGTCGAAAGCTTGCCATTTCGTTCGTTTGTTCCGCAGGTATGCTTCTATTGGTACCTGGTGTGGGCCTGACTCGAATTCGACGTCATTCATTTCAGTCAGTCACTTTGATGCGCGTAACAAATGTCTGCAATTTTCCAGTGATTTTCAGTCACTTCTGCAAGTTGCAATTTTTTGACACTGGAATGTTCGATACGTTTTCGGTTGATGCTGTTCCACTTGATGCTTTATTGACTGCAGCACGTTTCGTACTTTCTTTAACAACAGTATATGAATCACCGCCTAATAGGTAATGTGATTACCGGGCCGCATTGCTAGTAGTCCGAGCGTGAACTAATAGCCGGTTGACTAAGCCCCATGTGATTAACACTTCATTTCCCAATTGTAACGTTCCCCGAATGCCACGTAGATGCAGTTAAATAAAGTGGAACAAACGGGCAATTGTTAAAAGGTTCCAGGGATCTAAAAACGCCGTTACGCGCAATGTTAGAAAGCCAACGTGTCTTACAGTTAAAAGGAAGACGACAAGCAACCTTAGCACAAGACCGCGGCTATTCTGATTGATTTGCAGTACAACAGGCAATTTGCGGAACATTTGAATAAAAATTGTTTCGAACGAATTTAACTCTATTGTGCACCAGGTTTTATCTCACCCGGTTTATCAAAAGAAATCAACAAAATGAAGGCGTTGAAAATGACCTTCCAGTACGACATTTCTATTGCCGTGACACCGATGTAGCAGTGGAGACAGAACCAACGGAATTGAAAGCTATTTTGCAACTGACAATCTTTTAAACTGAGTTGCACGAAGCGATTAGAGTTCAGATCAAAACTTTAACTCAATGTGGCAGCAAGAACTATGCAACAGATACTAAGGTGGTTCATCGTGGTTGCAGCATACGACACCCAATAAAAGAGTTCCACTGATATAGCGGCGGGTACAATACTTATTGCGGATTGACAGTCACATACGCTGAACTGCCTGGAAGCGACCATTTGTTTCGATCACGACTGTGCACATGTATTTAGGGGCATATCTTCTAAGTCCCATAAAACCACTCTGTAATAGTGTGCTATTTTCGAAATTCATTCTGTCTTATCTATTTACTTTGCCATCCTTTGTTGACAGTTTACCGTAGTCGTGTACAACTCGCTTCCACAGTTTCGCCAGCACCCGTTTAATACCACTTTCATTCCACTGGAAACATGATTCCTTAATCCGTAATGACAGCTCTATTAAAAAAGGACTGAAATGCTTGCCATCGGGACCGACCCCAATCACTATTGTGAGAGAGATGACACCTGTCGATCACATTTCGCTTATTAATCAAAATACTTCACCGAATTCGCTTCCATCAAGAACCGCTTGTGTATTTTACTTGCCAACGCCTGGCTTCATCACTACCCAATCCTCTCACCTTCAACTAACTGGTTACACGATGACCTACTATGGTTCAAAGCCCATCCAACAAATTTCTTCGGAAGTCTCGTTTTATCACCAGCGCTAGCAATCATTGACTGCTCTTCCGACACTCCCTGTGGAGCCTTCGCATTAACATGGTGCTGGTATCTCACTGGTGCAAGAATCTTTGTTCTTAACACTAAGCTGCCCCGAGATGATCAATAAAGTCTCCAACTATCATTCAGTGTTACCAGGACGTGAGTTAAAGATAATGGCAAACCTTCTGCGACAGCAGTTAAGAGAAAGTCTCAGGGAATAATCTTAGGGATTAGAACATGCTCGAAGCTAGTATTTCTAGGCACAGAATTGTCACTAGTCACTTCTAGAAGAATAACTTGGGTGGATTGGTAGCGCCTTTGAGACTTATCTTCACAGTGCTTCAGTCTCTCATCCCACAGCAACGGAGAGGCCTACTAATCACCAGTCCGAATTCACTTAGTACATTTTTTCTCTGGTTTCCGTCTAGACCAATTGACCCCACAAAACCCGCATAATCAAGAGTCATTTTCTAGCTAGTAATTGTTTAATTATTTCGCGTGTTTTCAGAGGAGTTTAGTGCCGCTCAACAACCATAAGATAAAACCAAAAAATATTCTTTTTTGTGCCAAGAGATACGACAAGTCATGGATACCCACTCTGAGAAGAAGAAGAAGAAGACTCTCTGTGTAACCCAAAACCCCTCAACTTTGATTAAAAAAATTGGATGTGGCTAGATGTAAAAGGTTTTTTAACTTAACAGCAGTCACCTGTGCTGGTGGGTTTCTATCTATGTATTTTACTCCTGATAAGGTTTGTCCGTACATGCAGATGTCACCTAACATTGATGCAAACAAGGCAGTTTACTTTGGAACTGGAGGTTGGAAAATTTTGGACGGTGGACCGGATTCGATCTGTTGAACAAATACTGCCTATCGATACCGCAACAGGTACGTTGTAATCACTTGCTCAACGTATTCACTGATTAAGTAAGCTCATTCACCGTGTTTCTGGCCTCACTCAGGTTCACCTAAGTACTTTGAAGTGACAGCTGATAGCAGCTGCAAGTTTATTAGTCCCTGAGCTGAGAAAAAATTCGTTCTCACTGTTCACATTTTCAATTTTCCTTACCAGCTTAACATTTTATCCCCATGCTCTACCCACCCCATTTCTGTCCTATTGAACCAATTTGTCATTAATTATCTGTGGTACGAGTAGCCATTCTTGGCCTAGCCTACCCAAGCAACGGTTCACCTTTAACCTTGCTGATTCCATTCGTGATCCGTTGATTCTGTTGAGAGAGACTACCAACGTGAATGACTGAGGTTTAACCATTATAATTATTAACGTGTTTTATTCAGCCGTACCGTAGAAATATTCGGGTCCAGTCCTGTTTTCATTCTGGGAATCCGTTTCGAGTTAGACTTAGCTGAACTATCAGACGTAGATCATTACAGCGGCCAGCTCACACTACTTTCAATAGTCACGAGGCTTCCCGGTTGTTACTCGCGTCAATTAAAACATAACTACCTCCGCAACTTTCCATGTTCATCTTGATTTTCAATCAGTTCTGTCTATCTTGAAAATGAGCCTCGTTGTAACTCATTTTTCGTTCCACGGGGTGGTGGTGTAACCGCTAGCATCGAACTAGTCGTCTAAGATAGACCGGAGCTGAATATCAAATGGATTATCATTTATGTCGTTGAAATGGTGTGATTGCAACATTTTCCGAAAAAAGTTTAGAAAAATACTTTTTCAGTGCTTTCTGCAGTTTGGGTGAGCGGACGTTTGCCGAAAGGATTACTGAATACCAATGGCCATAACTCCTGAAAAACAACGTGTACCGAACAAGCAGGTTTTCAATGACGATTATTCAAGTGTCTGTCTACCCTAACTACAGAATGAGTATTTCGTAGGTGCCACTATACAGTGCGTTTGTGACGGTCTAAACCCAAATGACCAGGTGGCGTCCAGTGTGTTGGCATGGTGACTACACATGCTTATAGTAGCTAATATGTAAAACTTCAATCACGTATTTGTTTCTTGATGTTCGGACTCCAATAGACACTTTGTTCAACTGAATACATCCTCATTTGAACCCGTCCACTAGAGGAGAAAGCAGGGTAGGGGTGACGATAGTTGGCTTAACATGAGATTGTTTAGTTTCGCAGGTTTTGTGATGTTGGCATGACCAGCACCTAGTTGTTACTTATTGTGGTGGACCGTGAATGATAATCTGGCAGCCACTATGTCATACACGGCCCTGAATAAAAATGTAGTTAGACTGTTCTTCAGCACATAGCCCACTCGGTCCACTTGTGAAAACTTATGGAAAAACCATTGGTCAAGGTCCGTTAGCAAGCTCGGAACAACGGTGAAAGAGGGCATAGCACATTTGTTTGACTCGTTGTACTTCTTCAGCCAATCTTACAACTCCATGTGCTGGACACAGCATCTACAACACAGTATACAGTTAGAGGAAAACTGAACAACACCTCCAGTAGAAACTTGCTGCACAAAGAACAGCGTTCGATTTAAACTCACACAGAGTCTATCACCACACATTCAGCACTAACTACTCATTCGATTTTTATCTAGTGTAATACCGATGAGTTCTTTTGCTATAAATCTTCGTTGTTCAAACCATTCATTTCTCCAGACCAGACAAAGTATAGCTGATGCACGGACTAAACTGACATCACCTCGTATTGTGGGTGTATCCGTGCGACAGTTTGTTCACTCACCGTTGAGCCTTTACACATCTACTGGTACACTCCATCGCCAGATTTTGATCTTTGAGTTAGCCAGGCGAACATGATGGAATTGTGCTGAGTTAAGTAAACTTATGATTGACTGAAAGAATGGTATTCATCATTGAGCTTGGTTACCACGACGTGAGCGACAGTAACTGCTAAAAATCGCTTTGATCACACTTTGTGTACGTGCATATTCAACTAGTGCAATTGTGAGAGTAATCCCTGTAAAAGAACGGTTTTTACTGGGGGTGACAAATGAGTCCAAGTTTATCAAGTGGTACAGTTAGGCATGACAACTTATCAAACTTGTTAGGACATTTCTATCGTACAGTGTACAGTATGGGCTGCTTTGAGTTAAAACTTCAGTTTATTGCTCATTAGTTGCGTTAAACTTAAAGCAACAGTTATTTAAAAACGGTTCGAAGGCAGAACACTTATTCCGACATTTCTCCAAACCATTGTCGATCGTTTTATGGGTATACGAGGTTTTGTTGTCTCCCAATCACTTCCAGAAAGCTCACCGGTATACACTGCTGTGTTATGCCATTGCCTTTGGTTTGACTCATCTTAAAAATCGCTTAGCATGCTTTTCCATACACATTCATTATCATTTGTCCTCTTGCATTACTGACTAATATTCAGCAACCATCCACGTACTTTTCAATGGCCCTATACTTCGTTCGAATTTTTCGAAGCCTCGTGTTCTTATGTAGATTCCAAATGCAATGGAACAAGAATATCTTCTTTTATGTGTATTGTGCAACCGCGCACTATGCTCCAACCCTTGTGATTATCCATAAAAATTTACCGCTTGTTGGAAGACTGAACAAATGACTTCACTTCCTAAAAAGAGTTCTTCCAAACTACACGCAACAGCCTACTCCATTGTTACATTGAAAGGGTTTGAGAATGATCCAATGAAAAGATTGACTACCCAGCTAACCAGTAAGTATTTTTACCAGAATACCTGTAAACATTTAAGATCGACGCTGGATAAGATTGTTGGTCTTGCTCACAGCATCCTGGTGACGCTAGGTGAAGGTTGTAAACCTACCCACCTGCTTTGTGAACTTTCATACTACCTTCAAGTGAGTATGCTTAACAAGATCGTCGTAAATCTTGCACAACGGCGGTGTCCAGTCAAGCTTAATTAAACTATTGGCTGATTATTAGACCAGTAGAGCAAAACAAATGGACTTCAAAAACGTGACGGCCTTTCCCTTGGCAGCTAACTCCAGTGAGTCCCGGCGGGCTATCCCGCCATCTTCTCTGTTATTGGCCTTGTGTTACAAAATGGTTTGCCTCCACTGGAAGATCGGTCGATGGATGGTAGTTCGTCAAAATGTGCAATCATCATCAACAACTTATGACCCAACATATGAAGTTGCACATACCGGTGGTTAGTCTATTCACAGCGTGTTGTCATTCACATGTTTCGAAATAACTTTGTGTCACTATATGCATTGGCTCATCAGTGCGAAAGATTCTTTCAGTAATTCTAACATGTTCGATTTCTACTTAGTTCGTTTGTAACTATTTTCTATCCCTCATTTCAAGATCTATCAACTTTTTCACTCGTACCTTTCTGCTGTTTGGCTCCTCTGTAGTGTTTGCCAGTTCTTTCAACCTTAAGCTCGTAAGCAAATCTGCATAGTATCTAGCTTGATGTAGACCTGTCATGTACACACACTTTATGGAAGTTATTTTGTATCGCATTTGAAAGCATATAAGCGGTTTGTTGACAGACTGTTGCGTGGTAACGATTACCACCAGTTTACGACCTATCATACTCGCTATGCAATTGTGCAACACAATCTATCTGGGTGTGCTATTTTACAAGGATCTCTTGTCTTATAATACTTTAGTAAATAGTGGGACTATTCCTCTGCAGCTCACGAAACGACTGAGTGTTTGTCAAAACGAACCTCTAAGTTGCTCCTGTTGCCTAATAGTTACTTCATAAGCTTGTTTCTCCTCTTTTTTGGTCACCCTAGCTCAGATGTTTCTTTTTTTAAAAGATTACTTATTGATGTTGATGGTTTTGATAATTAAAATCTAACACCTCTCAGTTTATAAAACAAATTCTTGGCTTGGCTGTATTTGACGACTCGTTCAAGCCACTTAACTGATTTTCGTACGAGTGCAGATATGCCTGCTTTCAGTGCCAAAGCTCATTCCAACCACGCTCAATGCTATCTGGTCCGTCGTTCTAGACGTACAAACGTGTATGCATTGGCCTGAACGAGTTGAGGGCAGAGTAGTTCAGTGAGCAATATACTGAAGCCAGACACATTGGGGATAGCCTAAAACAAGTGTATACTCCAGACTACTTTTGCCTCAGAGTGGTGGCGCAGAGCCTCAGTCGCTCCACACACACGTAATGTTTCGACCAACTCTTCGGCAGTAAGCTATGGTTTGACAAAAGTGGAGAGAATCTCAAGGTGGTCTTTGTGAGGGAGTGCACCTCGAAAGAGATTGCCGTATCTCTTTTTTTCGGCGAACATTTTAAGACAAACGACGACCGCAAGCGAGATGAACTTTTTGTGATCCCAGCGGGAGCCTACGGGCGTTTTTTCCAGGACTGAAATGAACGAAGAGTAAATTGAAATGAAATTCACACAACCGTACCATTATAAGTTCAATGCACCGTAGGCTTAAAGTTTGTAACGAAACATATTCACCGTTTTCAAGGTCGTTGCACAGGTGATCGTACAACCAACAGCATGAGCACACGGTGACAGCTTGGTGTAGACGGTGATGTGATTAGCTGTCGCTTCAGTTGCGCTCAAACAGATCAGTACCCTATAAATACGCCTAACATCATAGACCTCCATAACTACTCACCAGTGTACTCCAAGTTAATGGGTCGTTACAACTGCACCCTTTTTGGATCTCTGGGGAAGAGAACGTTAATACTGATTTTACTTTCTTGTTTGGCTTTGGTAGGTCTCGTGGTGCACCTGATCATACACAAAAATGCGGCATTAACTGATCAGTCAATCAGCGTGTACTACACACATTGGTGAGTTTGTGACTTTTTCCTCGGTTGATCAGTACAGTTTCAATCCTAGTGTGTTTACTTGGATAAAGCTCATTCCAAAAGTACTCTTTCCTGAAGGCACTATGAAATACTTTAGGAATGCTAATTAGTACATTAGTGCTTGATGTACTCAAGCCCTGTGAGTCATTTAGAAACGGTAGTTAAATGACACAAACTATAATGTGAAATGGTCTCACACACATCAGTAATAAATGTACGTACATCGTTAGAGCAAAAACAACAGTCATTAAATGAAGTTAGAGCCACAGAAAACGATGAGTGTTTCTCAACGGTGGACGCAACGTTTCGTGCCCACAAAGTGTCGCTCACAAGGCGACGCTCTGAAACCATACACTCCACAACGTTCGTTGTATTGTTCCGGCAGAAAGTTTTCACAGACTCAGTGAAAGTGATAGCTGCAATGAAAGGTTGAAAACATAGAAATCATTCAGTAACCACGTGCTTTGTTTAAGAAAAGTGTTGTTCCTGTAGATCTTGGTTAGATGCTGTTCAGCCAGACCTACCGATGTCTCAGCGTACCGCTAACCAACAAGTATATGGCAGCACCTAAGGTTTGTGTCGTGTTGCCGATGCATTCAAACGTCCAGTAATTCGTATTCAATTTTGATGAGTAGTAGAGAAGTCACTCGAATTTATAGTAGTGCACCTATCAGATTTGATAGCAGCTTTAGCATTAAGATGAGCTTTCCAATAAACTTCTTTTGAAAAGAAGCACTAGACTCTAGTATCGTTCTTTTAAAAGCTCTTCACCTATGCATCCCCCTGTCACAACCAACATTTGGACTTTGGTCATACATTCACGAAGCAGCAGTGAATATCCCTAGGCCTTTGATCTCAACCTAACCAAGACCGAGTCGTTCAGTCCGATAATTTGACTAAATTCGCCTGCGACTTCATACTCCTTCAGTAGTGAACACATGGACTACTGATGCGAGGTTATTGACTATGGTTAATCGAGGGTGACAGTGGTCGGGCATACCACAGTAGAAGTGATTGGACACTTAGATAAGACATTTCTGTCGTGCTTACTGTGTGGTCATTGGGCTGGTGGTCAATACCATTGTCTCATGAACGTGTGGTCGGAATTCAAGCTCGGGTCACGTTGAGACAATGTACAACTTATCAACCGTACTCGGAGTGAAACTCGAGTCTAGCGCCTGTTATCAAAACAGGTTGTTCGGAGAGTTCATGTGAATGAAAACAAGTTTTGTTCAATTTAACAGGTTTGTGTACTGCTTTTCAGAGCTCTATGAATATGCTGCAATGAAAAACGACAAACCGAGCAAGCGCTATTACATGAAGCTATTACTGCTAGTGATTTCCCGAACTCACTCACAACAATTCCTCGAAACCACTATATGAGGGAAATTGATGTCCCTCGGAACATCACTTAGGAAGTTGCAAAAATATATTCTGTAGATCACTCATCCTCCCAGACCAATATTTTAATAAACGCTCTTAGTAACATTGCCAGTTTAGGATGTAAGATCAACTACGTGACAGAAAAGCCCGTCTAGATAATAGAAACCACCTGGTTGGTAAACTCCGATATTCTCAACCAGTGTTCCAGAGGTTACAGAAACACTTGTGTGTCGGTATAAGAGAAGGAACACCTTGAACTAGAGTTAACTAACGTACACAATACATTTCCGTAAAAGCGTTTTATGCTAACACTGTGACGCTCGTGATCGGATAACGGACAGGATAATTGTGAACGAAATGAGATCGGTAAGACGTGGTAGTCAAAATGAAAGCAATGAGCTAAGCTTTCCGCTGTCAGTGCGTTCTGATGGGAACCAGCCGACTCAGTTAGGCTTACTCAGGTCAGTTTTGTTCTCTCTGTCAGTCTACTAGAAACAACAAGCTGGCTTGATCGGTGGTACTACTTCCGATTCTTTGGTCAGTAGGTTTTCCACTGATGCAGAATCTAAATGCAATGTCTCATTTAGTTTGAAGACTAATTGACCAGAAATACATTGCGCAATCTTTTCAGTTCGTGGATTTAAACAACCGCCCGAAAAATGCCACAAAAGTGAACCACAATTCCAAATATAAGGTATGTTTGACATCTGAACTTGTTTGGAATTGTATCGAGGTGACTGCGACCAGGAAAAACTTATTATATGTTTGCATCTTTGTCGTAGTCATTAGATGGAACTGATAAGAAATAGAACAAGCATGTGCTCGTTAGCTGGGTGTGGTTTAATCGTGAGCTCCCGAGCAGTACCAGCTGAGTAGGATCAGTCAGACAGCTTAAATTGCTACGAGAACAACACTGTATTTCTATCTGACATTGAGACTTCCATAGTTGTAAACGTGTGTTCCGCCCACCATCAGTTAGCCACAACCTTCTTTTCAGATTTATTGGGATATACAGGGCTTCCAACTGTCGTCATTTGTTAGCTACCATGAAGTGCACGTTACATGTAGTAAATAGTTGTATTATGCCAGTTGTACATAGGCATTTTGCCCTGGCCCGACCGGCTCATACAAATATTGCAGGTTAGAACAGTATGACTATGTTGCCACCCGTCCCTCAGTGGGACTGTTAGTATGTTTGCAAAGTAAGCGTCCAGGAGAACAATCTGAAAAATGAATTCCTTGTTCTAAGGCATTCAAGTTCAATCCTCTGTTGAACTAATTAGGTGTAATGACGACTAAGTCGGCATGTTTGCTTAGTGAATTAAGTGATCAGAGTGTCATGAAAATCTCCTCCATTCGCTGCTTATCCAACTCCCGATTCAGTGGAAGAGACTAATTCAAAGGTCCTCAGTATTACACTTATTATTCGCCAAGTTCTCTGTTCCGCATTGCACCAGTCAGCTTACACCCTGCGATTTTGAATGCACTGTTATGACCAGCCAATGGCAGATTCTGCATTCTTTGGGTACTGATATACATCTTCGAATGGTGGTTCCTGTTTCAAGAGAAACAGTTGCTTACAGCAACCAGTCGGATATCTTTTTTATCACTTTCTTGAGAGATTCCAATTCAATCAAAATTTCTGGGGCTATTCGAAGTCTCTAATTTTGAGTGTTACACACAAGCATTTAAACCAGTCTTCTGCTCAACAGGAACGGCATACATCGATGCAGCATGCGTTCCACTAGTTCAGTTATGAAACTCTTTGGTAGGTTTTTGCATACGCATCCTTGGTTCAGACAATTTTGCCGTCGATATTGGCCAAAATCAGTCAGAAAACTTGGACTACTACAAGTTTTGCGGGTTATGCTGTGACAAAACGAAAGCACAGAGACCTTGAGCCTCAGATATCAACAGGCGGGACACCAACACATCATCCACTGAGTCACCTTCAAAACAACACTGGCGTGAACGCGCCCATTGTTAACTACATTCACCTAATCATTACAGAAATTGCGAGTGCTACTAAACACACTTAATCAAGCCTTCTAAGCTGAATATCCTGGAAGACAAATGTATCCGTTTCTGTTGTAAGTAGTTCACAACGTAAGTGTAGAGGCACAAGCAAGAGATAGGAGTTCCTTCGAAGGAAATTGCTACAAATCTGTTTACTTTAGCTTCCCAGGTGCAGCTGAACTACATGTACTTGTTGGAACAGATTGACGGAGAAGGGGGTTCACCGAACTGCAGACGTTAGGTAATTCCAACCTTTTTTGTTCGAATTCTATTTTTTGTGCATCCATTATCCAATAAGATTTTTTTGTTCGCTCCATACACGTCGATGAATGACGCTCAAACGATCGTTTGCGTTAAACTCACCTAACGTTTTCCTACACTTTGTAAAACGTTAGGCTCCGCATGATAAAAAGCGGTTGTTCATTAGTTGTCAAATCACACAAAGTGATCGCGCTTATTGAGATTACATGATCCACTAAGTACCTGCGCTCCTGTTTTCCAGCCCAGAAGACGAGCTAGCGATCCAAATCACAATACGGGAACATGAACCAGCCAAACTGCAATATTCGGGATAATAGTCTTTTCCTATGAACGCAACAACTGACAGAGACAATTTCATATCGATGAATACAGCCAAACCCCAAATTGCCACCTAACACCAAAAGAAGTTACGGTACAAACCATGAAATTAAAACGGTGCTTGTCGGATAGAAATCGATTACCGAAATTTTATGAAAAGAAATTGATGTCACTACTCATATCCATGACGGTTTTGGTTTTTTTCGCAGCCCGTCAATAGATCACACTGCCCAAGTCAAATTATTCGAAATACGTCAGCAGTTAATCGAAGCCTACCGATTGGCGCGTTCTGCTGCTACTCGAATCTCACTAAAACGAGCACTCACAAAGATGGGTGAACTGGACGTACAGACGGACGCAATGGTGTCGCAGCCCCATTCGACAGGCCCTCTACCAGCTGAGAACATTGAAAAATTACCGGAAGCATGTCCAGAATACTGGAGTGATCCGATATCGGATAGAATATACTTTGAAAACGTCTACAAAACACAACCGTGCGAACGCATCCCACTGGACAGATTGGTCGAACTGTTGCTGTATGCGGAGACATGCGAACAGGCCACGTACCTGATCAAACGCGTTCGGGAGGTCTATCCGAAACTTGGCATTCGATTGGCCCTGAGAAACACTACCGATCGAGCTGGTCCCTGTGGTCGTTGGAGGTCGGTTGAAGTGTTCACCGGTGCGAATGACGAGGCAACCACGTGGCTCAGGTTGGCTGCGGCGAGTCGAACCAAATACACTCTGGTTGGTAGGAACATGGTCGATATGACACATTATACGGACGTGGACAGGATGCTCCGGGTGATGAACAATTTGAGCGTAGACGTTGTTGGTGGTGCGATACGTTTGGAACCTGAAGGTCGTTGGTATCCTGGATGTTATCAGGTGAGTGGCTGTTAAANCAACGAAATCGTAATGTAGTCAGTATTACGCACAACGTAATTATTCGTGCAGTAAAACAAAGATAGCACACCATGTTCAGTTACGAATCACAATCACTACAGTAATCTATCCCCTTCCGGGTCTAAATCAGCACCTTTGCCACTTACATAAAAGAAACTCATGTCGAAAGCATATTTCTGCGCACAGAAAACCTACCACCTGAACAAGTAACTCACAAGGAAAGAGGTGGAGAGCTTCCATGTCGAGTGCCAGCTGTTCCTCTGAACGTGATTGAATCTCCGCAACAGTTTGGGGCGCTCGTTTTGTTTCATCATCGGTATGACTGGGACATGTTTTCAATCCACACCTAACCGGTAGACGAATATATCCAGCTAACTACCATCTGGCAAAACCTATGTATATTTTTAGTAAAATTTTAAAATATCCTAATATTCCCTGTCCACACAATCAAACGTGCGCAAACTCACACTTTGAATGCACTGAGCATGCTGATATCTTCACGTAGCCTCTATTGTGATTCAACCGGAACCTTGCATTTAATATGCCAAAGAAAGGACTCCGAGACATTTTGACAGTCGTTAAGTCTACATCAACCTTGGAACTCTACTTAGCCAGGAGAGTATTTGTTAAATGTCAACACTTTAAATGTTAGCAAAATTCTATGTTTTCTCATTCTGTTCCCTGCGTACAGTCCACTGTGCGAAATTTCACAATTCGTCTCCATCCCGGACACGATATGTCCGCTCAATCGTGCGCCTACTGTGACTATATCGCCTCTCCTTTCCTCGTCAGACGAGATGTGTTCCAACAAGCTATGTCCGATTCCTCAATGTCCGGCCCGATCCCGTTCGTTCAGTTCTTCCTCGGTGGACTGCACAATATCGATTCCAACCGTGTCCTGACCACAGTGGCCTGTGTGGACGTGCTCTTCCATGTGGCCGGAGCGGCCAGCTGGCGTGGTCAGGGTTTGGCCGAAACACCGAAATCATCCTGGTTGCCTCTGGCTCGGAAGTGGTCTATCAACCGAATTGTGTTGCCTGGGCCGGTGGACCATAGATGGACTTGCGAAGAGGCTGGAATAAATTGTGCTAATTTCAAGCGTGCCGGTCTGATTGTGCCTGGATGTTGTTTGGAGGAATTGGCCAACTGTGTCAAAGGTTTTCTCACGCTGGCTGCAGAGCACAATGTGTCTACATACATAGTAGACGGGACGAGCTTGGGGTCGGTTAAAATCTACGGTGGGTTCCTCCCGTGGGAACGTGACGCTGACATCCGATGGGACGCTCGTAGACACTCCACTTTAAGCGGTTCAATTAGAGGCCAGCTTCAAAAGCGTTATCAGTGTGAGCTTGGCCCGTTGGAAATGGAAAGTAAATATGGACTGAACTTTACGGTTTGCTCACAGTTTCCTAATCAAACATGCGTGTATTTTGACCTGCGGACCATCAACAACTGGCGGATACACCTTTCCGGAGTGCCAGCAGTCGCATCACAAAGACGCTGGGGACTAAAAAGTCCCACATCGGTAGCAATCAACGGTTTCTGGGCGACAACTCTGTTCAACCCAGGGCGCGTTTTACGACATCAGTACGGTGATAACATTCTTGGTCACGTCCAACACTGGGAGGACTTTGGATACAACTCCAGTTGGGATCCATACACGAATGTGGAATTAGCTCCTTTTCCGCCATGTCCAACTAATGCGATTCCACATTCTTGTCTGTCTGAAAACTATCTCCCGTATGGGAACATCCAATTTCAGGATTTCCAAGTGTGACATTAACCTGTGGCACTTAATGGTAGACGGTCGGGCATGAAATCTTTTTCACTTTTCTCACTGTAAATTTTCACTTCTTGTAAAGCAATTTCTTAATAATTGATGCATACGCTATTTGATCTAAGACAGTGAACAACCAAGGCATTCTAGTGCCCATTTCGGGTAACGAGTTAGGCACAGAAAATTGGTGTGGGTTCGAAATCGTTTTGGAGCTCACCAACTTGCTTTTGTTAATTCATTGTCAATGAAATCATGTTCAATAGACTCAGTTACATCTGACTGGATCAGAAATTACGGTCGGAAAGTCTTTTTGTTTGTTAACATGAAACCATCGCTGGGCGGGCAAGTCTGTACTGGCGGAAATTGCGTCTTTTTGTGGATGTAGTTCATGATGAGAAGAAGCGAGCAAGTGGCCAATACAGCTGTGTTGTGCACTGAAAGGCTGGAAATCGCTCGCGCCGGAGAGGCTTGTTAGTTCATTGGCAAGCAAATGAGGTATGCCTGTTCGTAAGTAATCATGTTTGGTGCATCGCTGGGTGGTTGTAGTAAAACTGGTAGATATAATTTGAGCAGTACGGATGTACTAGCGCCCCAAGAAAGTACATTCAAACTCAACTACTATGGTATGCATATAACATGATAGTAATAGACCAATTCAGTAGTATTTACCATTTTAACAGAAGAGTCGGCGAACGGCCAGCGCACTAGTGAAACAAAGCCAATGCTTCCCTAAACTTAATAATCTATCATGTCATGTTAGCATTCAGGGGTAATTGAAGTGTGCACGAATGCCAATGCATGGCTAGTGATTGAAAGTTAGATTTCCCATTAGGTTGGACCGTGGGGTGGCTTATGAATTATCACCGTTTCGAATGCTTTGCTTCCTCAACGACGATGTTTTAGATCACTTGAATTTTTTGTGTTTTCTAACGGAATGGAAACGGAACAATCGAAAGCATCGAACGACAGAGTTTCACGAAGTTCGACTGAATAACCAGACTGTCCTGATTTACTGCTCAGCTTGTAATTATTTAAGTTCTCAATCAGAATGTATATTAAGAAGGTACACAGGAGGAAATGGAAGTTGAAAGGAATGGTAAATTAGTGTTTATCATAAAAGCGTTACTTGCTAGCAAATTTCCATCTTTCCCAATCAGTGTGATAAATGTGATAAATGAGTGATTAGAGGATAATTAGTTTAAATTACTGAGCAGAAGTTTTGGGGATGTACGTTTTGGTTTGTATGATCCGGCACAGGAACAGAAGGGAATCTGTGTGAAGCCTAACGGTCAGAATGAGGGCCACCAGAGTAACCGCAACATGAAAACAAATTGGTTTTTAACTTCGCAAACATTAGAGAATGCAGTTCCAGTTGTCCCGGTTAATCACACAAAAGTCTTTGTGAACTGTTGTTGTGCGCCTTATTTGAAAAAAGTAGTTTACTATGGAGGATGCGAAGTGTAATCGGTTAGCATCTACAGTAAAAACGCACGTCTCGATGAGTAGTTGCAGACATTTTGTGGCAAGTTCTTTCGTGTAAACAGCTAAATGTCTGATCGTTCTCCCTATGCAACTATCCTTAAGCTCGCATTAGTGTATGTATAAGCAGGGTGATAGGACAGACGTGGACTGCGTTTCTAGTTGTCATTTGAAAGAAGACTGGTAATTCTCGACGGTTCCGGGGCCAAACCAAATTTTACACACTGCAAATTGTAGGACACGCCTGTAACAAAAGGTGAAAAAAGATTCAAGCACTAACTGATCTCCTCTGTAAAAGTTTATTCGGATAATATATTTCTTTACTACACATGACACTAAAATTGTTAAGCAAATTTTCAAATTTGAAGCAAGAGTTCTAACAAATGTTTGTCACCTGCAAGCCTCGAGAAAGTTCACGAGATAGAGCTCGACACAGATGGTGTAGTGTGATGAAGCGTTAAGAAAACCATAAAGGAAATTTTCCCGAAAAATATGGCTCATTAATGCATGTCTGGAACCTTCTCCAAGTCCTAATTCTTGAGGCAGTTGAATGTTTATCCTTAATATGGCACCGATGCTGTGAGTCCGCTGCAAATGTTCAATCTTATTTCTTTGGTTACAGCACGGTTGTTTAATCAGGCAAATCTGATGCAGCCTCTATATACGTCATCGACAATTCCCATTCTTAATCTGAAACCTGTGAAATTACGTAAGCATCAGATTTCAGTGTCAATACTATAACCTATTAAGTGTTACCGTTGCAGATATATCAGTCTAAGGCTAGATAACGAAAGTATGGACAGTGTTGCTAAATTCGCTTAGTTTGGGAGGTACAGTTCAAATTATGCTTTTTCGTAAACTGTTAAGCAACTGGATGCTGGGGCGACTTGGAAGCCAAAAGAGTCTCCAGTTAAACTTACGATCTACAGTAATAAGTTACGTTTGTTGGGGTACTCGTAGTTCTTATTAGACAAACATGTTTGCTGAAAGTCTGATACGTCAATCACGAAGAACTTATGTCAAGGTGAGTTCATAGTCACTCTTTGAATGAAATCAGGATAAGAACCGAAACGCTTGGAAGGCTAATGTCTAAGAGGAAGAGAATCAGACATTTTCATCCATTTACAGTGTAAAAACGTTTATTTATTGGCTACCAAGTCATTCATTCTTCAGAATGCCCAGCTAGCTGGTGTAAATTATGAATATTCATTCGGTAAACGGAGCCCCAATTGGTCATTGGTAAATTAGGAATCATAGGTCATAATCGTTCCCACGGCTTACACTTTCATCATACCTTCAGCTACCTGCTGAAGAAGTTAGAGTAGGTGGCGGCTAATCGGGTTACGTCACTTTACTGAATCATCTGTGCTGTATTGTCCATCGTTTAAACTTAAAAATGGGAACCGTGGAGAATTTGTCGTTATCTCACAACTCGACAGTTCGTTTATGATATCTGAGAAACTTGGAGTCAAAAGATTGCGCTCAGACAAGATGATCTTACTAATAATCCAATGTGGACTATTTATGCCTCTCCTGAAAGTATGAAAGCTAAACCTCGGTGTATAACACTATCACTAATAATGGTGATGCGTAGGATGGTGATGATTACATCACATGTTACTTTGCTGTGAGTTGTGTTTTAAGTCACAAACCAAGTAGTGCCTGATGACTTTTCACTTGAGCAAGCAACATCAGATTCAGACAGTTCCGGAAGGGGGACCACGATAACTAACTCATTTTGGTAAGATGTTGTGCCTATATACCTCTGCTGTTTCTGTCTGTCGTTTGCAACTAGATCCAGGTAGCAAGCCAATTTCTAGTCAACGTACAAGGATGGTATCATGGAGAATTAAATTATCTTCATTTTTTATGCACATGTTTTCTTATGTGATCAACACAAATGCTGGCAGTCGATAGTTTGTGTACGATTTGACTGAGCACGTTCTGGTAGCTACTGCTCACTTGAAATAAATTGGGGCCATGTACTGAGTTCAACCACGGGTCTCACTCTACTCAAGCAAACGACAAAATGTGGAGTGCAATTATGACTGAGTAAAGACAGTGTTGTGCTCTCTGAGATTAGTCATCGCATGTTGACCTTTATTTATCTGTTGTCGTTAGGCTGCTCACTGTTGTCAGATTGACTGTCACTATTGTGACCTAGTAAACAAACTTACCACAATGATCATTGTTGGGGCGCTTGTGTGGGTGAGAAAACACTGCTTCTTTTAACAACACAAAGCGCAGCTGATTAATACAGAGAATCAATTAGTATTGACTCAAGATGGTGGAATCGCCCACAGAGTGTAAAAAGTGCGCTCGCAACGTCAACTAATTCACAACTCAGAAAGCACATGGCTGGCTTTTTTTCAGACCTACCTCTCTCTAAAGGTTAGTCGGTTCTGCTGAGTGGCTATTTACAACCGGTTACGCGTGTAAACTCTTACTAGGATTGGTTCATCGCTCCACTGCACACTGGTGAATGTACAGCATTTCACCTAGTTTAGAAAAACCTTTTTACATCAAATAATCAGTACAACGAAAGCTTTTCAAAGAAAGAATCACATTAAAGAACTGTTATCACGGCAGCAAACAAACTGCAAAAACCACCATTAGACCTGCCAGTGCACATCTTAAAAACTTTGTCAGTTAGATTGGGGCATTTTACACGGGAAGCAGACGCATACATCTATGAACTTGGGACATTCCACTGTTCTAGGGAAGCAATGATTATGTTGCCTATGTCTGGCGATTATTTTGCGTTTAGCCAGCACTGAGTAATATTTACCAGTAGCGTCTGTGCAATATTTCACATCAATTCACTTAGCTGTCAGTTTTGTAAAACTCGATAAGTTCATCCCCATTTCCATTAAACTTTAAGCGTAAAGGGTGGCAGCCTTCTCTTTTAGGTTGGTATGCACCCGGGGATCCACATGCACCTGGAATTTGAATATATGTATCAGTCTGATCCGAAAAAACTACTTTGTTCATATTGCCGTTCATACTGCCATAACATGGATAAGATTCGGGTTATGGCCTGGTGCGAATGACCACCCGCCTTCCTTCTTCTGCTCATGGCTCTGATATCGATTGATGTGTAACGGGTTGCAGGTGACCCGCCCCATTGTGCTGTCACAGGGGCATAATTCAGATCAAACTTGTCTCCCTCACTGTTCATGGTTCTCCACGTCATACAAAATTGAGATGGAAACAACCAGCAAAAAATCCATAATTATGCAGCACCTCCTAGTTTAGACACACTGATTTCATCAACTCGTCGTGGCATGTTTTCAATTAACCACATGACAAAGCGACTAGCATCTCATTTTTCACTAACGCGGTTTTTGACCTACCAGGTTGGACAGCGAGCCACGTTAACTCGCCTATCTACGACGTTGTTTCACATTACCGATGCTTAAAAGAAGTAAAACGTTAGATTATTTTCAATCCGATACCGGCATGGTTAAATGCCGGTCGAGAACTGACAAGACTATGGTAGCGTAGGTCTACGTACGATACAACTTATCTGTCTCTCTTGTTAGACTTCATTCCTCGGCGATCGCTTCGAACCAAACATCCCTGACCGCCATATCACTTACAACGGTCGATGCCTATTCTCTGAATTCTGTCCACCATTAGCCTAGTGACTGGTCTCGGAATCCGCGATTCTAAATCTTAGTCGACCCATGGTTGTCATAATACTCACACGCGTTTACAGATACCATTTCCGTTCACAAGTCGTGTCTAATTTAATTGAAACGATACCTATAAGAGCAGGTTTCCATTGAATTCACAAGTTAACAGTGTAAGCAGCTGTTGTGTGAGGCCTTTTGAAATGACTTTCCAATGGTCCAATAATGCTGATTTCCAGCGCGGTTGGTACCCATTTGCTTGACACTGGCCGGATACATTTTTTCGAATCCCCCACAAGATTCGTGAAACCCACTGTACGGCTGTCAGTGTGTGCTTGTTATCAACGGCACGAGTTATTGCATCCAATTCAGCAACCCGTGTGTGTGTGTGTGTGTGTGTGCAAAAGAAAGTTGATACAAACGCATCATCTCCATGACTCAACCACCTGAAAACAGTAGGCGCGAATCACATGACACACGAAAATGTCTCATGGCATTCACGTGTGGCATTTGCACCAATTTGTCTACACTCTGACACTTCTCCCAAAGAAATATTATGATCCGTCCCACATCTCTGACCTATTTGATTTCCACTGACCTCCATATATGGTTCCAACTTGACTACTTTCCGAGTAAAAAGCATAACTACAGCTTTTGCCCGATTCAGAAAGGTGGGTGTGTACTTTTTAATCCGTAGCCGTAGCTCGGTCCTCACAGGCTCAAATTCGAAAACAGAATTTCCAGGTTTGGCGTTCGTGCTCTACATAACTGATGCGACCGACTATCATTTGGATCTAAAATCCCCGATTGCTCTGCTAATATAATTTCAGAATGCTATTTAGTACATGCGTTTGTGGAGTCATTGTTTCAGTAGTTTAACAATGACATTTGTGAACCTCGAGCTTACATAATCTATTTGTTGATCGTCCCTGTCGTTGATTCGGTTTGTCGAATTTCCTGAAGACCCACCCAAACTCTAATCAGTAACAGTCACCAGATATGTCATAGAAGAATTTGCTGACACAGTTTGTATACGCTACAGTCTAATTCCACCATATATTACGACCACTTCAACATTATTCGTTGAATGCCTGAACACAGGTGGTTGATTAGCGACTCAGTGAGCTATTCATAAGGATGGCAGTGTGTAGTGCTTGTGAGGTGCCACTCTTCTTGTGTTTGACTACTCAGACAGCAACATCGCTCGCATCGAGAAGGAGGTCAAGAAAATTATGTAAGGTGAAGTCTTTTGATTTATGAACAGGTACCAACCAGTGGTCCAAAGTTAACTACATCCGATCTTATTCATTTGAAATATAACCGGAAACGATCAATGAGTATGGTACACTCAATGGCTACATTATGAATGAAACAAGTCGGTATTTAAAGACTGTGATATAAACAAGATGCTCTTACAAGGTTTGTTACACCAAGAGCGGTTGAACAAAAGCAAATGTTCCTCATAACCTCCAGTGTGATGCGACATCATTTCATATAAATATACATAACCGGAACGATAGGTGGGAAATGCATCCAGGTGACAGTCGCGGAGTTCTCATGAACCAACTTACCCATTAAAGTAGACAGTACAGTAAAAAGACACTTTAATCGAGGTTAAATCACGAGTGCTATATGTTGAATATGATAGAGCAGGTGCGTAGCCTGTGAATTCAGTGACGCCAACCAAGAAGATTCGGTGAACGGAACGCTTCTAAAAGTCACGAGAACGGCAAAGCTGCCGCCGAAAAATTGGATTTTAGACGCTTCTGAAGACAAAGTACGAACTAATACTTCCTTCTCACTTCAGATACGAATCTACCAGGTATCCAAGTGGAAGATCGTGTAAAAACCAGACTTTAGAATTGTACAACCCTCACACAGATTGACCGAAAATGATCTAAATTTAAGCTCACTAAAACAAAAGAATGCAGCTGATGGGAGTAAAGGTCACAGCTGCTGGCTCCAGAAAAGTCGTTTTAAAAAATATACAAATGCTATTGTAAACGAAGTCCGGAATGGAGTATTCAACAAAAAAATTGTGTGAATGCGAAAGACGTGCGCTGGTACCGACTTTCGAAGTTCAGCCATGTGGAAATCCGAGTCACCTCTATAGCCCCCTCAAGTGTTTAACTTTATATATTATATCTCCAGTGTTTCTGGCTGCTAATTGGACCTCGACCCAGATGTTTTGTTTTATCACATCAATTTGATGGCCACGCAAATAGCCAGTTGCTGGCTATTTTACTTTGTTTGAGTGGTGCGAGCACCACGTTGTTTGGAGCTCGTCTCGTCCCCATTGCTTTAAACCTATTGACTGCTGGAAAGAACCCTGTTGGTTACGAATGCCATGCACACGATTTACGCAAACGTAAACTAAGATGGCACCGACAATACAGAAACACTCCCCATTACACAATTAAAGTTCAATTCGTGTGCGCTCGCTGGTTTCGGTTGCGCGTTACACAACTCCACTCTTCTTAAAGCACAGTGCCCGGTGTTCGAATCCCTCTAAAAGCCGGCTGGTGCTCATGTTGCCCAGGTAGATAAAGTGGCTGTAGGCTCTCTGTCCGTTTTCTTAGAACTTCATTTGTTTGCACTTATTTTTATCTCAACCCTTTTTTCCTTAATCCCGGTACTCGTCTCTTTTCTGACACCTTTATAATTCAACATGCCACTTCTCTCTTAACCTCGGTACTTGTTTTTCCTCGTTGTTACAATTTGTTTATTTTGTCACTTCCTTTTCTTATCCTGGCAAGGTCACCAGATTGTAACATACAACCAGAAGAGCAGACAGAGACTATGACCGAAGATATATTACGCAACAGGCGACGATAGTTTACATACAAGTGTTCTCATTGTTTGTCTGACTGTTCGTTAGTTCGGGATCCCCATGTACAGCGTTGACGTAGCGGTCTGAAAGGTGAACGAAACAACAGTGTAAGAATTACCACTTCAAATTCGATCCGTATGCGCAAACTAATTTTGGTCGCGCGTTACAATATATATATATATATATATATATATATATATA